>LPNX010525813.1:360887-565966 GCA_001517045.1 Pseudotsuga menziesii | reverse complement strand
CAACCTTCGTCTTATTTACAGGAAGAGGGAGGAGTGGGTGAAGGGAAAGACAAAGATGTGGGATGTCTTTCCTGATGATATGGGTTTGGACAGCAGTATTGAGCTGGCATTAGCCAACATGGATCTTAATGATCCAGTGCTAGAGCCGGTCACTTTTGATGATAGTTATCGTATGGAGGGATCATCCTCCATAGCAGGAGATGCAGGTCATCATATGGGCAGAGAGGAGGAGGAGGGGGAGGAGGATGAGGATCAGGGCAGGGGCAAGGGCAGTGATGAGTATGTTGATGTTGATTCAGGCATGGAGGAGGACTACTGACATATGGGATTCTCCAATCTTGATCCACCCCTTTTTGTATTTACTATTAGACTTTAGTCTAGACTCTATTTGGCATTTGCCAATGCCTAGTGGCATTCCAACATATATGTACATTGTATACATTTTGATTTTGATGACTTAATGAGAAATATGGTTGCGACATGCATCTATGTGTCTCATTGTGATTTGTGAATGACAAATGTGTTGTGAATCGTGACTTGTGAATGACAAATGTGTAATTACTAATCATTAATGTGTTTTTATTCTAATTTCTATTGAATATTTGTAAATGTTCTAGTTTCTAAATATTTTTGGATCTATATGTCTATATTTTTAAATTTTAATATATATTTTTAAAAAATATATATAGTATATAAAACGTATCCTACGTGTCCTGATTCCAGGGGCCACCGTGTCTGTGTCGGACTCTCGTATTTTTGTGTCCTTCGTGTCCCGTGTCCCCGTGTTAGGTGACTTAGTCTGCATGTCATAACCAAACTTTCCAGAGGGTCCATATTACTCTATCCAATGAATTTTGGGACCAACTTGGCCCATCCAGAGCTATAGCGAATTCATTTACCAAAACAGAAGACGTTAATCTTGCATGGGCGAATTGATTTTCAGTGTGCCATTAATATCTTAATCATTGAACATTGAAAGTCTTGCATGTTGCACTCATTCCTTCCAGAGGACCATCATCACCTTATTTGTGGATTGTTAGCACCTCATCCATCTTCTTCAAGCAAATACGAAAGATCAGAAGAGAAGACGGCTTATATATTTGCATGGGCAAACATCTAGAGGCAACAACGTGTCTTGCATCTTTTATTATCTGCATGGCATGCATGCCTCCTACTTATTGACCAACAATACAAGCTATTAATTTTGGTATGTCCTTATAACTTATTTGAAGCATCTTTTCACTATAAAATTAAGTTTTGTCGTGTATGGGGTTAGAATGCTATCTGGCATTGTGTGAAATTTAATTCTTAAAGGATAAACATCATGTAACTCTGAATCAATCAACAAAAACCACAATCATATCAATACAAGAACACAAAATATCAGTTTGGGATACTATAATCAGGGAGTCAACATGTAACAACTCAGCCCAGTCCATCGGGGAGTCAACAACTCAACCCAGTCCATCGGGGAGTCAACATGTAACAACTCAACTTAGTCCATCAAGGAGTCAACTACTGAACCCAGTCCATCCAGGAGTCAACATGTAACAACTCAACTCAGTCCATTGAGGAGTCTATAACTCAACCCAATCCATCGAAAAGTCAACATGTAACAACTAAACTTAGTCCATCGTTAACAACTCAACCTAGTCCATCGGGGAGTCAACATGTAACAACTCAACTCAGTCCATCGAGGAGTCAACAACTCCATCTAGTCCATCGGGGAGTCAACAAAGAATCAACCAGCTCCCTCTCTCTTCCTCTCAAAGGAAGAGACACACCATTCTCCTTGTCTCAGGGAGAATGTCTCATTGATACTACGAAATCAACCCTCGCTCTCAACGAGGGAGACATTCTCCACTACTCCAAGCCAATCACAAAAGTACACAAACTTTTCCCTTGAAAGAGGCTTGCTGAGAATGTCGACAGTCTGATTATCTGTAGGAACATACAGAAGATGGACTGCTCCTCTCTACACCATGTCCCGAATGTAATGGTACTAAATCTCGATATGCTTTGATTTATCATGAAATACAGGATTCCTGATAGTTGCACACAACTCTGGTTATCACAGTGAATCAATGTCAACTTTAGCATCTGACAAAACAATCCGACAAGGAGTTTCCAAGCCACGCTGCTTCTCGAGCTACAACACACTGCAATATACTCTGCCTCTGCTATACTCGGTGCCACCAAGGTCTGCTTCCTCTTACACCATGAAATTACGGCAGATCCCAAATTGAAGCAACACCTAGAGGTGCTCTTCCTATCTACAGCACTCTCGAGTCCCTACACAATCAGAATCAGAATAGCCCTGCAATCTCATGTCACCACTGGAAGCATAACTCAAGCAATATCCCACTGTACCATGCAAGTAACTCAACACATGTTTTGCAGCAACCTAGTGTACATGTCTCAATTCACTCATGAACTCGCTGAGAGCACTCACTGTAAAACAAATATTTGGTCTGGTGTTAACCAAATACATCAATGATCTAATCAACTATCTATACATGGTAAGATCTATCAAATCTTATTCGAAAGTAAAATCTCTTAGCTTCTTCAAATTGGAATTCATCAGTGTGGCCATAGCCTTACAGTCCATCATCCTAAATCTCCTCAACTATCAATAGTGTGCTTCCCTTGACTCAGGAAGATCCAATCCCAAGAAGTAGTGCATCAAACCAAGGTCCATCTCCAACTCAAAGGCTAGCCTCCTCTTACACCACTCAACGAGTTTCTCAGCTCCTATGAGAAACAAGTCATCAACATAAAGCACTAGGATCAAAGGCTCGCCATCCACAACCTTATCGTAAAGGTTGGAATCTGCATCACTCTTGGTGAATCCCAAACTCACCAAGTATACATCAATCCTAGCATACCAAGCACGTGGTGCCTGCTTGAGTCTGTATAATGCCTTCTTCAATTTGCATACATGGGACTCCTTCCCATGGATCACAAAACCCTCTAGTTGCTCAATGTAGACCTCTTCCTCAATCACATCGTTGAGAAAGACAATCTTTACATCCATCTCATGCAACTTCCATCCCATAGCTGAAGTAAGAGCAATAATCATCCTGATGGAAGTGTACCAAGTAACTGGAGCAAATGTCTCATCACAATCAATTCCCTCTTTCTGAGAGAATCCTCTAGACACAAATATCGTAATGTACTTTTCAATACTGTCGTCTGCTCCATATTTGATCTTGTAAATCCACTTGGAAGTCACCATTGACTTCCCCTCAGGTCTCAGCACAATCTCCCACACGTCATTCTTCATGATGGATTGATATTCTTCCATCATGGCATCCTTCCATACCTGTTGGTTGGAAGCCTCCTCATAGTTGGAGGGATTAGAAAGAATGATGTGGCTCAGCAAGGCTACATAACTCAAGATTCTTTGAGGTCTCTTGCTCTCTCTGAAGGTACCACGGGGAGCAACATGCTTCTTGCCTCATGCAGAGTCTGACGAGCCCAAATAGGCCTTTTTTGGCCTACAACATCTCTGGGAATATCAACTGGCTCTATTGGATCAACAGGCTCAACAGGCTCCCTCTAAACTGTTGAAGAGGGAGGCGGAGATACCATCTCCTTTGGAGCCACCAGCTCCTCACCATCAATCTCCATGTCAGATCCTCTGGCTTTTTTGAAGGCTACCTCCTCTTCAAAGGAGACATCCTTATTGACCTCAATCTGTCTCAATCCTAGGATGTAGATCCTGTAAGCCTTCGAAAACTCACTATATCCCACAAATGCACCCTTCCTACTTGAAGTTTCTAACTTTGTCCTCTTTTCCTTGGGCACATGAATATATACTAGACAGCCAAAGATCCGCAAGTGACCAAGTCACCAACCTCTAGCTTCACACCTGTGAAGGCCTCTTCTAGTGTTCTATTCCTCAATATCTTATGAGGACTCCTATTCTAAACATACACTGCGATACTGGTAGCTTCTGCCCATAAGAACATGGGAAAACCCCGATCATGAATCATAGCTTTGGGTGCCTCTACAATCAATCTGTTCTTCCTCTCTGCAACCCCATTCTTCTAGGGGTTGCAAGGAACAATGTACTATCTCTTAATTCCTGGTTCCTAGCAGAAATCACTGTAGACTGTGGAGGTGTACTCTCCTCCATTATCTGATCTCATAACCTTGATTTTCTTCACCAACAGGTTTTCTACCTATGCCTTGAATTCCTTGAATCTGTTGAGCACCTCTTTGGATTCCTTGGTCTTAAGGAAGTAAATCCAAGTCTGCTGAGAGTAATCATTAATAAAGATCACATAATAGTAGAATCCACCCAAGGAAGCAGTTGACATTGGTCCACACATATCTGAATATGCTAGATCTAAGATTTCCTTGGACTTGTTGCTGCTGCTTGAAAAAGAAACCTTGACATTCTTGCGAAGAGCACTTCTTCTACAAATGCCATCATGGTCTACAGGGAATACTGGAAGTACTGTCACCATTGTCCTCAATGGTAGAAGAGCTCTATAGTGTAGCCAAGTCTCCTGTGCCATAGCTGTAATGTTCCGTTTTTTATAAATAGGGAATTGACCGAGGACCTTTAATACTAGGAGCATATTAGGACAATTATTCAGTCATCAGTATAGTAAAGTGGGCCATCAAAGTTATTATCATAAAGCATGCAAAGCATGCAAACCTTATTTCTTCAGTCTTAAAAGTCAACATCAAATTAGAATTGCATGCATGCAAAAGTGAAGCATAAACCCTAAAAGTGACATGCAAACCCTAAAAGCGCATGAGGCTCTATTTAACAAGGGTTATTGGACTAAAGGAGATATCTATGATTATTGTTGATTATTTTTTGGAGTTTTGAGCAGCAGCACAACGTGCAGCCGTGGCAGTTGGGATTAAAGACGGTGTCTTTAGCTAACGAGGGTTCGGCAATGAGATATCTGCCCTAGTCTCCTATCGGGATAGATCATCCAGGTTTATCCACAGCATTCATCATACACTTCAGTATCCGGAGATCCAGCACACTCCGAAGGATTATTGTCAGACCCACGTTTGCAATTGGAAGTACCAAGGAAATCACAAAAGGATTCGTTGGGACCACAAAACCCAGTCTTTCCTCCGCATGTTAGCTTCCTTTTTCTCAGCAGGCCCATCCTACGGCATCCAGGGACTATCAGCCATCACTTTGCTCATTTAGAGCAGCTATCAGCAAACAGAGAGCTTGGGGGCGTGAGCAGCAAAACCACAGATCAATTCGCTAGGGCTCTTAGAGGCAGCCAAACCTCCGCATGTGACAGTCTATCTCTCTGACATCAGCAAACATACAATCCCACAAAGTTTTAGCCGGATCTGACCTCTCCTCCTACAAAAACGTCACCTTCAGTCTGGAGGGTGCTTACGGTATAGCGGGGCGGTAACACCGAAGGAAAGAAGCACTACTAGCCCACCTATCTAGATCTTTATGCATGCAACTATCTCTGGAGTCATTATCAGTCGGAATATCAGTGGTAAGTGTTAATTTCTTTTTGTAAACCCTAACCCTAATTCAGCTACATTTTAGGGCATTTTTGCATGCACAGTTATCTCACATTTTTGTATAAGATTGTGTGTGTGAGTCAGCACTACAATAGAACATTAGAGAATATCCGTATTTGGGATATTACAGTGGTATCAGAGCATGATTCTAGCCAACTATGGGCACAGAGAAATTGAATAAAAGTGCATGTTGATGCATGCTTGTACATGCAAATGCATGTCAGTGATGTTCGTGAAGTGTATGTCAAAAAAAAGTTTTTCTTTGCCAGCTTGTGAGAACATGAAGACAATGAGAAGGATCTTGACTGGAAATTTGCAGAGGTTAGCAGTACTTCAACACTTGCCTCGATATCAGGAGTATCTAGCCTTGGGTGATGAGGTATGTGTAGCATTATCCTTTCAAGACTATTACACCATCAAGTTCGGGAGCTAGCCCAAGGATTTGGGCGAGGATCTCCTTAAAGACATGGTTGGGGAGGGAAGAAAGATGAGCATGAAGTGCAGGTTGTTGGTAAGCTTCAATTGGAGATAACAGTACATGATGAGGATGTGCATGAGATCGCATTAGAGCCATCCTGTGAGTCTAGCGACACAAGCACATTCGCTAGTCAGATTGTGGACAAGCCGTGTGATGAGTTGGAGTTGGTACACTCTTCATCACCTACAGCAGGAGTCCAGAGAGTTATGACAGGCGAAATAAAAGAGGTGCAAGGCAATGAGTAGAGCAGTCGAGACATGCATGAGATAGAGCTTCCAGATGATAGGGAGAGTTTATACATGCATGAGATAGAGCTTCCAGATGATAGTCACCGAAATAAGATTGAGCGTGTTAAAGAAAGAGATGACCAAGATACTTCAAGACACCATAGTACAACGAGATGTTGAGCTTACAATTCTTCGAGTTGTATGTGCCAAGTCAGCGGTCAAGCTTTCTAGTATTGAAGAGCAATTTTATTACTTGATGGGGCAGCAGAAGAAACATACTATTGCATTTTGACAAGGTTTGCAGTAGCTTGAGTCCACATTTGCATAATGGCAGATGGTTTTTACAAGTTGGCCAGGATCGAGAAATTGGGCAGCAGTATATGAGCATTCCAATTGAAATCAGAAGGGCAGAATGTCAGCTTGGTAGGATTATTCCTTGTGATGGTGCTTATGGACAAGGTCATTTTTGGGGGTTCGATGAGAGAGAGATTAAGAGTTGGTGTCCTATTGAGTGGGCGATTCTTGGGAAGACATTCCTACCCAGGGGTATAGTCCCACAAGAGCCTTGGGATATTTGGGATGAAAGCTGCACAAGTTTGCATTGGGATCCAGGTGGGAAACCTTATGAGGGATGGATACAATGTTTACTGATGGGGTTACTTGGGAGTCTACAAGATGCTCCTTGTGTCAATACTACGCAGGGTAGCGGTGGATGCATTTTAACCTCTGTAATTCTCAGATTGATTTGGGACCCTGGGATTACAGTGACTAGCAGTTTGGCGATTGCTAGAGGATAGTTTCAGGAGGTCTCTTGTGATGGTACATTGTTTACACCGTGGTTAGTTACTCTACTTATAGGAGGCTTCCATGGGATATCTTGTGATGGTACCGTGCAGTGCTTTAAGCAAAGGGTGCTACAGATCTCCTAGGATAATTTGGGACCCTGGGATCATCCCCAGATTTAGTTGGTTCAGTTTGATTGATTGTGGAATTGCGTTGGCATTGCTCGAGGACAAACAATCTTTGGCGAGGGAGGACTGTAATGTTCTGTTTTTGATAAATAGGGAATTAACCGAGGACCTTTAATACCGGGAGCATATTAGGACAATTATTCAGTCATCAATATAGTAAAGAGGGCCATCAGAGTTATTATCATAAAGCATGCAGAGCATGCAGGCCTTGTTTCTTCAGTCTTAAAAGTCAACATCAAATTAGAATTGCATGCATGCAAAAGTGAAGCATAAACCCTAAAAGTGACATGCAAGCCCTAAAAGCGCATGAGGCTCTATTTAAGAAGAGTTATTGGACTAAAGGAGATATCTATGATTATTGTTGATTGATTTTGGAGTTTTGAGCAGCAGCACAACGTGCAGCCACGGCAGTTGGGGTTAAAGACGATGTCTTCAGCTAACGAGGGTTCGACAGTGCGATATCTACCCTAGTCTCCTATCGAGATAGATCATCCAGGTTTATCCACAACATTCATCATACACTTCAGTATCCGGAGATCCAGCACACTCTGAAGGATTATTGTCAGACCCACGTTTGCAGCTTAAAGTACTGGGGAAATCACAGAAGGATTCGCTGGGACCACAAAACCCAGTCTTTCCTCCGCATGTTAGCTTCCTCTTTCTCAGCAGGCCCATCCTACGGCATCCAGGGACTATCAGCCATCATTTTTCTCATCTGGAGCAGCTATCAGCAAACAGAGAGCTTGGGGGGCATGAGCAGCAGAACCACAAATCAATTCGCTAGAGCTCTTAAAGGCAGCCAAACCTTCGCATGTGACAGTCCATCTCTCCGACATCAGCAACAAGACAATCCCACATAGTTTCAGCCGGATTTGACCTCTCCTCCTACAAAAACGTCACCTTCAGTCTAGAGGGTGCTTACTGTACAGCGGGGCGGTAACACCGAAGGAAAGAAGCACTACTAGCCCACCTATCTGAATCTTTATGCATGCAACTATATCTGGAGTCATTATTAGTTGGAATATCAGTGGTAAGTGTTAATTTCTCTCTGTAAACCCTAACCCTAATTCAGCTACATTTTAGCGCATTTTTGCATGACAAGTTTGCATGCACAGTTATCTCGCATTTTTGTATAAGATTGCATGTGTGAGTCAGCACTACAATAGAACATTAGAGAATATCGGTATTTGGGATATTACAATATCTCACTCAAGCTCATAGAGTCATGCATTTGTGTCTAAACTGGTCGTATAGTCAATTTGTATAGACTCTCCTCTCGAACACCAATCACATGGGTTGAATCCATCCTAGAGATCTTGTGCCATGCAAGAACCTTTCCATCAAAGAAGGCAACCTTGTAGCCTTTGTCCTCCAAGAATGGTATAGAAACAAGAATACTTTTCATCCCAGGTACAAATAACACATCACTCAGATGTAGGGCATCACCAGAATCTAACTGAAAGAAAGTAGTCCTAGTTCCCTTCACAGTATATCTAGCATCATCTCCAAGTACAACTCGTAGATGTGACTCTTTCTCTACCAAATATGCACAGCTCTCTCTATAACTTGTCATATGTCTAGATGCACCACTATCTATTAACCAAATATCACTAGTGGTAGGAACTGTACCTGAAAGAGCAGAAATAAAGAAGAACTCTATTTGATCATCATTCCTTGACCTCTTCTATGGAGTATCTTCATCAACATCAACAGCTGAGGTATGGTGCTTTCTCTTCTTCAATTCGGGACATTGTTTGGCATAGTGACTGAGCTTGGCATCTGAAGCACTGAATTTGTGAAAGATCGTTCTTCTTCTATTTCGGAATTGGACTTGATCTTCCACCTTTATCTTTTCTACCTTGATTCTTCCTTCCCTTACCTTTTCCTCTTCTAGCATGTGTTGCAAGGGCTTGGCTTTCTTCATGTTGATGGCCATGTAACTTGCCTCTAGCAACAAGTCTAGTTTCTTCTTAAGCACAATCTACCCATAATTGATCAAACTTGGTAAATTTGGATCGCCCACTAATGATCTGAATGAATGGTTCCCAATAGTGGGGAAGACCATTGAGGGTCATCATGACAAGTTCTTTGTCTTCAACTATTTCCCCAATGGTGCTCAATTGATCTTAGTTCAGAATCCTCATGAGGTAGGATGCAACTGAGTTTGCTCTTGTCATCTTGATATTGGAGAGTTGTTGTCTTGAGTTGTTGTCATTCTTGGTCGTCTTCTTCTGAGAGATCTAAGGTATCAAGTAATCTTTTACAAAATCTATCAGAATCCTCCTTGCCTTATCATCACTCTTCTTCCAACGAAACTTCTTTGCTTCCTCTTCTGGTTTTGGTACCTTTTCATTAACAAACTTCAAAAGAGCATTCTCCTCCAAGTTGATGAGTACCCTAGACTTCCATGTGTCGAAGTTAGAAGCCCCATCAAGTCTATCTTCCACTTTAACACTATTCATCTTAGTTGTAAGTTGAAAAACTGAGATGTGATTCAGAAACCCTAGCAAGAGCTAGAACAA
The DNA here is from genome assembly GCA_001517045.1 of Pseudotsuga menziesii. Lineage (NCBI taxonomy): Eukaryota > Viridiplantae > Streptophyta > Pinopsida > Pinales > Pinaceae > Pseudotsuga > Pseudotsuga menziesii. Next base: position 556,251 of record LPNX010525813.1, on the reverse strand, counting down.
AACTGAAGTTTGGCAAATGGGAAGTTTGATCCCATGGAAAGATGTGCCCTCCTACGGCGAAATGAATGGGCCTTCTTTTCTCCCATATTTGTGGACAGAACAACTCAAAACTAAAAGCCCTAGTTCTTGGTTATAGCATAAATTAGGTCAAAATTGAAAAATCCTTGAAATTGAGATTTGCTTCCACAGAAAGGTGTGCCCTCCTAGGGCGAGTTCCACAATACTCTTTTCAAGACAAAACTGTGATTAGAAATCTCTGAAATAGGAAACCTTTGTTTCTGACAATGGCTCCTTTCAGCATTGCTCTGATACCATGTTAGAATTTAAGATAGCACTATAATTTCAATCTTATTTGTAGCAAAATATAATAAAGGTGTTGAAATTTTACCAAGGAAGGGTTTGTCCATTCATTTGTGCCTTGGGATGGACAAGGTCACTTTAAATGTGGTCCCTAGCATTTTTATAAAGTGGGATTAACTTTATGTTTATAAAGTTGTTTTATAAAATGAAGTTGAGTTATAAAAGTTTATTTGTGAGTTTAATGAGATTAAAAAGGTGGGTGTGAAATTAATGTCTCACATTAAAAATTTAAATAGTTATTAAATGTTTTTTAATGAGAAAAGTGAGATTTGATCTTGGCCCTAGATCGCATCTAAAGTTCTTTTAATCTTGGCCATCGATTTTGAAATGGTGGTTGCTCAAACAAAAAGGCTAGGGAAAAGCTCAACCTAATTCATTTGTTCACATTCCAAAAAGAGAATTTTTGGAGAGGAGAAGAGCAAGAGAAGAAAAGTTGATTTGGAGAAAAGAAGAAAAACCCTTGAAGATTTTGAGAAAGCCGAGTTGCAGGTTGATTATCAAAAATGGAGGGCACGAATTTCTAGGCACCCGACACAAAAATTGAGGAGGTTGTACTGCATTTTATTGCAGGTCGTACAACGTTTATTGTTGTCCTTACAGCACGGTTTTCAAGGTGAAAAGGACAGTCTGTACAACAGGAAAAGGACAAGTCGTACAACATTTAATCCATGGAAAAAATTTCGAGGAAGAAGGTTGCACGAATTTCAAGGTCTGTATGGGCTACTACATACACATTTTTCGAGGCTATACAACAACATTTAATGTTGGCATGTGTGGGTAAACTATAAAATCTCTGTCAGTTGGGTCTACAAATTTGCAGAAAGTTGGCACGCATTTCAAGATGAAATGGTTGAGACAAGTACTGCTGTAAATTTGTATTAATTTGCCTGAAGAAATAATAATCTCTCTAAAAACAGGTTTTCCCTTCGAGGTTTTTTTCTAGACCATTTTCATCAAAATTCTGAGACTAAAAATTTCATGTGTGTGGTTGTAATATTTTTATGAGATTGAAAAAGTTAGGTTGCTAGAAAATTTCTGAGTTTAAAAAATGTTGAAATTATCTCATTTGTGTCAAGTTTTCAAGTTAAAAATTTTAATTTTTATGAACATGCATACTGGGGTTTAGAAGCCGGGTTGGGGTTACGAAAAATTTCATGGTATCAGAGTACTTGTGAAGGCTGAAAATTAAAACTCAGAAATAAATTTCAGACTTGAAGAAATAAGGGAAAACAGGGTTTTCAGAAGAAACAGGTTTCTTGGACTGATTTGTGATTATGGCTACCGGTCATAGGATAGAGGACATGTTGGATGGGGCGGTAAATTCTAGCCCATGGAAGGCTAGAATAGTGTTAATACTGCAGGATAGTCAACTATGGGAGATAGTAAACAGCACTACAGTCAATCCAATGACCGTTCCTACAAATGCAGCAGCTAAAGCTGTATTTGACAAGAAGAATATAAAGGACAAAAGAATCCTTCTTGATGCAATAAAAGACCATGTGATTCCACATGTATCAAGTAAAGACTATGTTCATCAAATGTGGACTGCTTTAACTAACCTTTACCAGAGTTCCACTAAAAACCGGAAAATGGTGTTAAGGGTGAAGTTAAAGAGAATTCGGATGAACAAGGGTGAGAATATGACTGCTTACATCACCAAGATCACACGTGTTTGTGATGAGCTTGGAGTTGTTGGGGAGGTGATACAGGGTTCTGAGTTGGTACGTAAAGCCTTGAATGGCGTGACAAAGCCATGGGCTGTATTCGTGGAGTCAGTGGTTGCTCGTGAGCACATGCCTTCATGGGATCGTCTTTGGGACAAATTCATTCAGGAGGAGACCAAGAGAGGGTATGTGCAGGGGAACACATTTCACGACAAGGAATATGAGGAGAATATGGCATTAGCAGCAATAGCTAAGAAGAAGGATTCCAAGGATGGAACCAAGCAGCAGGATGGCGAGAAGGACATGAGCAAAGTGAAATGCTTTGCTTTTATGAAGTTTGGGCAATATGTTGGACAATGCCCAAACAAGAAGAAGAAGAAACAACAGACAGCAGCGTCAGCAGAGATTGATGAGTATGCTGCTAGATTCGAGAGAGAGTTTTCTCTCTTTGCTGGTGGTTGTAGAGAGAGAGCATCATCCATCACCAGCAGGGTTATTGAGGACCAAAGTGGGCATTCTACGATCATTGGGCACTCATCGAGTGTTTCCACCACTCCCTCAACATGGTACGTTGACAGTGGAGCTTCGAGTCATACGACAGGTGTTCGAGACATGTTCACCGAGATTTCAGATACAGGCTTGTTGTGGGAGGTTGTAATGGGTGATGATACAGTGGTTAGAGCAGTTGGGCATGGGATAGTCCGCTTTGATAGAGAATCCATGGATCCCATGTTACTGGGGGATGTCTTGTACGTCCTTGAGCTAAAGAAGAATTTTGTTTCAGTTTCCACGATTGAGGACAGGGACTTTGGGGTTTATGTCCTTTATGGGAAAGTATATATCTTTCCCAAAGCAGAGGGACCATCTGCTTCATATGCGATTGGAGTTAGATGCGGGAAATTGTACAAGCTTCTCTTCCACCCACATCATGCACTAGCACACACACATAGAGCAATACTGAGTTGTGTGAGTTATGGCACAGGAGGATGGCCCACCTTCGTCATTCATCTTTGAGGATGCTAAGAGACATGACTATAGGTTTGCCAAATTTCGGCACAAAGCAGAGTAGTGTATGTAGAGGGTATACTTTGGGAAAGTACACCAAGACTCCGAGCAATGACAGCGGATCAAAGGGAGTGCTTGATTTAATTCATGCAGACTTGTGTGGTCCCATGTCTTCTTCCTCATTGACATGATTTGAGTACTAAATCACATCCATCGATGACTATTCTAGAAAGACCTGGATCTACTTTCTGAGAAGCAAGAAGTCAGAGGAGGTCTTACGTCGGTTCCAAGGGTTCAAAGCTCTTCTAGAGAACCAAACAGGAAAGAAGATCAAGGTACTCATATCAGATAATGAGGTTGAGTATACCTCCCATGCATTCAATGAGTTTTGTAGACAGGAGGGCATTAGGAGGTAGTTGACAGTTCCCTACACTCCACAGCAAAATAGTGGGTGAAGCTAGAGCCATTGCATGACCAAAGACTTCCTTTCTTCCTATGGGTTGAAGCCTGTCGCACATCTATTTTTGTTCAGAACAGGAGTCTGCACCATGCCATAGGGTGCAAAACTCCTGAAAAGATGTTCACCAGGAAGAAGCCTGAGATAGGCCACTTCTGCATTTTTGGATGCCCTACATATTCCCATGTCTCTTCTGAGAAGAGGACAAAGTTGAAGGTTGTTTGAGAGAGGAGTATTTTTGTTGGCTATGACGAGACTTCAAAGGCTTTCTGCATATACCTTCCTGCACATAGGAAAGTTCTGGTGAGGAGGGAGGTGAAATTTGAGGAGCGGGCCTTTAGAAAGTCTCGGGAGTCAGAGGTGGAGCAGCAGCAGGTTACTACTCCACAGGTGACAGCATCACGGTGTTCAGTGAGTCAGGGAACAAGGTCACAGGTCTCAGGGGTGACTGGGTCGCAGGTTACAAGTTCATCAGTTTCAAGGACAAAGTCTACAGGTACTTCTGGTACAAGGATAGGTTCATGGATCATAGGTTTAAAGGTATCACCTTCATGTGATTCGGGCACACATGGTTCAGGTTCAAGTTCACCAAGTACAAGATCTCACACCATAGATACTTCTTCAAGGAGACAGTCGTCAAATGAGGATGTAGAGGAGGGTCTACCACAAGATGCTACTTTCAAGAAGAGAAAGCCAAGTTGGCTTAAGGAGCTTGTGAAGGAAGCTGAGGAGTCTGTGGGGCCACCTCGGAGGGAGGTTAGAGAGAGCAGGGCACCAAAGAGATTTTCCATTTACATGGCACAGGTGACCAACTTGCGTGTGTCCGAGCCTGCTACTTATGAGGAGGCATCCACATATTAGGTTTGAAGAGATGCCATGATAGAAGAGTACAATTCCATAATGAAGAATGATGTGTGGGAGGTTGTTCTAAGACCAAAAGGGAAGTCAGTTGTGACTTCCAAGTGGCTCTATAAAATCAAGCATGCTGCAAATGGCAGCATCGAGAAGTACAAAGCTCGGTTTGTAGCGCATGGGTTCTCACAGGTAGAGGGAGTTGATTATGATGAGACCTTAACGCCAGTTGCCAGATTTTCTTCGATCAGAGCAGTGATCTCCATTGTTGAAGAGATGGGTTGAAGCATTCATCAGATGGATGTGAAGACCGCTTTCCTTAATCTACAGAAGGAGGTATATCTAAAGCAACCACAGGGCTTTGAGATTCATGAGAGGGAGTGTCATGTGTGCAGGGTGAAAAAGGCCTTGTATGGTCTGAAGGAAGCCCCTCGGGCATGGTACTCGAGGATTGATTCGTATTTGCTTTCGATTGGGTTTCAGAATAGGGAGGCTCATCCCCACCTATACTTCATTGTGGTTGGAGGTGATCTGCTTTTCCTTCTGCTATATGTTGATGATTTGTTCATTATAGGAGGAGAGCACCTGATTAAGGCATGCAAGAAAGATCTTCCTTTAGAGTTTTAGATGACAGACCTTGGGTTGATGCATTACTACTTGGGCATGGAGGTGTGGCAAGAGGATGGACATGTTTGACTGGGGCAAGGAAAATATGTTGCAGATGTTCTGAAGAGATTTCGAATGGAGGAGTGCAGGCCCATGTCCACACCCACGATCACCAACTGGGAGAAGCTTCATGCTTCTGAGGGAGAGTTTGTGGATCCTACTTTGTATCGTCAGCTTATTGGTTCATTGATGTATCTGGTCAACACCAGACCAGATATGAATTTTGCTATGAACACTCTCGGTCAGTTCATGGTGGAGCCCAAGAGAGTGCACTGGATAGCCGCAGAACACATTTTGAGATACCTTGTTGGAACACTAGACTATAGTCTGGACTACAGGAGGTCGGATCGAGTGAGCTTGGTTGGTTTCACAGATTCAGATTAGGCAGGCAGTGCTTTGGACCAGAAAAGCACTTCCGGTTATTGTTTCAATTTGGGCTCGACAGTTGTGTCATGGTTCAATCGAACAAAAAGTCCATTGTTTTGAGTTTTGCAGAGGTCGAGTATATGGCAACCAGTCAGGCTATTTGTGAGGCATTATGGCTTCGCAAGTTGATGGTAGACTTATTTGGTCAGGAGGCAAGGCCTACTATTAGTCATTGTGATAATCAGAGTTGCATAGGGCTCTCTGAGAATCCGGTGTTTCACTTCATTAGAGACTATGTTCGGAGAGGAGCTATGAAGTTGCAGTACATTTCTACTGATTCTATATGATTCTAAATGATTAGAGACAAAATATGCAAAATCATTAGACAAACTTTGATTTTGCAGTACAGGGTTTGTAATCTCTACAAACTTTGTATCTCTCTAAATAGACAAATGGTACCGCCCTCGGATCTTATAATAGATGGAGCTGTGGACTGTGGAATATGAATTGTTCCTCTATCTTGACCACCCGAAGATGGCACAACTAGCAAACCTTGTCTAACCAAGCTAGTGGTTTGCCTCCACCCGAAGTCTATGCAAGACCATTCTAAACTGGCCCAGATAAATACAAAGAGCATGCGTCCAATGATGATGTGTGTAGGGAGGCTAGACAATGAGTTTGCCCCTCAACTCCTTGAAGTACTCAACAAAAAAAGCTATCTTTGAATGTAATCTTCCATCGATTTTATCTAAGTAACATGTATGAATTGCCTACATGTGTCACCCCGGAGTGATCTTGTTCAACTCTTGCCTAGTAGGTAAGAGTCGAATCACCCAACCTAAAGATGCCACTAAGTGAAATGTGAGTTTGCTCCTACCACCTACATATCAAGACGGACCACCACATCCCACGATTTAAGAGGGCAAGTCCATTGTGCCATCTTTTAGAGATCAAGTATAAGAAGCACTTTGTTTTCATACGTCCCATATACTATAAAATATGAGGGAGGTTCTATTGCTTCTTTCAATACTTGGGGAGTTCCCTTGTGATTTTCTTTCACTACTACGAGAAGAAATGCCTAGATTTAAACATCAAAGATCTGCTTATGCACAGACGGGAGACTTCTCATGACCTCTCCTAATACCATTAGGCCCATTACTTCTTTCATTCAGCCTATTTCACCGAATATGTCATATATCTGACAGATAATTCTATATCTTCTTTTACAAGTTTTAAATGTAACCATGTATAGATGAACTGCACAAATCATGCTACCACTTTCTATGCAATACTGATATTTTTTCTAACGGCATTAATATAAAAATAAACCAATTAATGGCAGAATTAGGAGTAGCAAATGTAGGCAGCGTGTTAAAACTTGGACTCGGCCAAGGGTTATTCATCTCAGACTCCAACTCGAACTGTGCTCGAACTTGGACCGGTTTGAATTTTTTGACTATATTTACTAAAAATACATCAAATTGAAAAAAAATTTAAAAAAATTATATATATATATATATATATATATATATATATATATTTGAAAGATTCCAAACCATGATTTTAAATGATTAGAGACAAAATATGCAAAATTTGCTCATGCATATTACTATATGCCATGTAAGGGTGAATATTTAAAAATGGTCCAACATGATTAATGGGGATTTTGAAATTTGAAGTGGATGAGTGGATGAAGTGAAAATTATAGCAACTCAATTAGAAGCATCTTTATTGCCTGAGAAACCCCTTAAGGCCATCAATCTCTAAGATCATGGGTCGTATCCTCTCACCTCAATCGATGACTGATCAAAGAAATGTGGTGATGCCCTACTACTAGGATGCATCATGCCCTACATGACGTATTCGTTTAAAACAGCTCTAGCAAGCAGCATTCCTAGGGGGATTCCATTCTGCCTTTGAAAATACCTTCAAATCTACACTCAATTCAAGTTAATGTCTTTGAAGTTTGAGCAGTTATCCAAGTAAATTAATTTTTTTAAATGTATCAGACTATTGGTTGAGGTGACAAATCAGTATTGACTTGGCCGAGTAGGTACAAACTCGATCAAATTGGACCAGTTTTGGTACTGTTATCACACATATAGTAGCTGAAGCTACCATGTTGTAGTAGACCATATTTTGTCCTAGTTCAGTGCAAGTCCTTTACATTGGTGAGAAGTGTATCCGTGATCTTCAATGATAAAGTCTTCTCTTGAGCTTGCCAGAGCCCACTGAGCAACAACAGAGCATCCCATGTCATGACTTAGCATTGTATGACCCATTCTCATGGTCCTGGTTTAGTCATGATTCACTTAGCATAGCAGAAGGTTGGTACATTTCCCTTTCCATATGAGCAATCAAAGTTGGTTACATGGTGATCATCAGAGACAGGTATATGGCTGAGCAGGTATACATGTGTATTCGGGTGTTCTTTATTATCTATCTTTCTCATATTATTAGCTTAGACTAAACATGGTGACTAGCAATGGTGATTATATATTACTACTGGCTTTTATCATGTCGTGTTCCCTGAGTGAATGTATGATACTGAGTGGTATGATCTTTTTATATGCTCACTAGGTGTCTACCTTGTACAGACTTAGCCTTGCCTTGCTATGTATGGCACCACCTTTACACTTTCTCCCATCCGTTCATTCCTTCCATTTTTTATTTTAACCTTTGACTTGGACCTGGGCTTGTGAAATCAAAGACTTTCCCCCACTTAGACATCTATGTTGGATAAACCCCATGTTATTTTGTGTCTCGGCATTGAGTTGTGCAACATAACTACCAAGAGTCTTGACCCTTCTGGGCCAGGAGGACCCACCGGTGTTGGGTCTTGAGCCTAGGTGAGTTGGGTTTCTGAAGCCTTGACCTTTCTAGTCGGTTACCCCTGACATATGGTCCTAATTGTAGATGACTCCTGCTAGCTAACCCATGATTTACTATGTCGAGAGTACCCACTAGTGTTGTGACATGAGCTAAGGCTAGTTAGTTGCATTAATAGTGTCAGCTAGACTTGAAGCAAGTTGATCTATCATCATTACCTGCATTCATGTGACTTATGCTATATATATGTGTGTGTGTGTTGAAATGCAAGCCCTTTCCGAAAGCTGCAAATAGTTGTGCAGCGTGCTTTTAAGCACATCTAAAACTATAAGAGGGCTACGAAATGAAATGGAAAATGGGTCAAATAAAGCAGATGTGAAATAAATGCAAGATTTAAATGATTGTTTCCCATTATAAATCCAAAATGCAATGATTAGTTCCTCATGAATCCCACAGGTTTGGATGTGAGATGGAGTAAGGGACTGCTAATTCTAAGAGTCCCCTAGAACTTGGATTTAAAGTTACAGTTAGTTGTGCAGTCAGCACAACGGTTCTAGAAAAGATCCTCATGGAGCCTGGATCAAACTTAGAAGGGAGTTATAGACACTTGTTAAAGTTGAATGGACCCTTCTCACTCAACTTATTCCATATGTGAGACACTCCCATCCCCTATTGTTATATGTCCTACATATGTCTAAGTAGATTCATTTTTCCCTTTGCTCTAAGAAATCACTATGTTAAGGTCAAACAAGTCAACTCCCTTATACTAGCCTTGTTTTGTCCACCTCACCCATCATAGCAATTTGATTAAGTTTGTAAGTGACATATATAAAGGACTTCGTGAAAGATCATGTATCTTACTCTAAAAAGTTATAGTTTATTGATTGATTTATCACCATTGCCATGTTGCTAATGTGTTAGTTGGCTAGTAATATGAATAAGAAAGCATTATTCATCCCTTATGCACACAAGATTGATCATATTTCGGCTTGGTCATTAAATTGGTTAATTTTTACTTCATCAAACCTAGTTAGACTCGGTCAACACAAGTACCGAGGCAAATGTGGCCACAGTGGTTCGAGATTATACATTTATTACCTATGTGTATCCAATACACCATTTCCAAACTTGGTTTTATGATTATTGGTCATGATTTAGGATTATTGTGATATATTATTATTATTATGACCATATTTTATTATTGTACATGATGTTGGATTCCAGACACATATCTAGATGGATTAATGGGTTGTTTGTAGTCACTATTAGTGAATTTGAGGTCTTTGATTCCCATAGCACACTCAGTTTATGATTTTAGACAGGGGAAGTGAAGTTATGAGCAGTTTTATCCTCCGACAAAGAGTATAAGCATTTGTATTCATTAAAAAGTGACCATGGCTACTCCAGGAAAATCGATTTGGCTAAGTCATGGCAAGGAAATGATGTGGGATGTCATCTTATGATGCATAGAGGCTCTATGGACCATTGCATGCTTATATCTTAGCGAGGGGGGCATCATTATTTTGTTGCATCATCTAGAGAGGACGACTTCCTTGGGGGGCGCATTTCATCTTGGCATGACTTGATTATTATGTTGTACCTTATGTCATTGTACTAAGGGGGGCGCCTAGGGTGATTTAAGCCCCTAGGTGACCCCCCTCATCATGTTATTACATGTTATATATTTTTATTATGATGCATCACCTTAGATTTGGGCGCTAGAGGCAAAAGTGCACCCCCTCTATTGAGGGGTGATCCATGTATTGTTGTAAATTGAGATCTCCACTGTTGATGATAATATAATCTCAATCGTTGGATGGACTTAGTTAAAATGTGGACATCACTCTTCTCCTATTTAAGAGAGATGACACCAGCATTGTAAAGGGACTTTTGGCTCTTGGGTATTGGAATAGAGAAAAATCATTCTTCTACAAAAACATGAGATTCTTGTGTGGAATGCTCTTGATTTGTGATTGCATTATCTTCCACAGTGAACACTTGTGAATTTATGGTGGTTTCATTAACATACATTAGTTGTGGTTATTTTGTGGAAAGGTAGCGATTTGAAGAGGGACGCTATCAAGCAAAGGCGTAGCTCTTCTCTCCATTTTGTGGTTTCTTCAAGGAGTTTTGTCTTGTGCATTTTGTCAAGTGATATGCTTTCTTACTTTGTCATAATCTCAGTTCTTTTGTGACGGCAAATTGATTTTTGTTGTTTGCTTGTCCAGAAGAGGGGTGCATTGGCCATATTGGGCATTTTGCTTAAGGCAAGATAATCACCGGATCTTCATCAAGCTGGGCATTACTTTGTAAGAGTGTCACAATCTTGGCATTCGCCAAGTTTCCAAGTACGTTCTTAAGTGTTTTCTCTAGTTTTGATTTCCATTCCATTCGTTGCTTAATAAAACCCTCAGTATAGTAACTTCAAAAATTTCTCGGGATAACACTTCTTGGAATTTTGACAAATCCTTTCTGGGTATTATTCTTCATCCTTAGGCCACACTAGCCTCCTTGAGCGTCATATTTTGGGACTCCATCTGCCCTGAAGCTCATGCACTAGTCAATAAGTAGTTTTCCCTCCTTGGACTTTTGATCATTTTTTCCAATTTTGCGATCCTCATCTTGCTTGTGGTTTTAGATATTGTCATATTTATTATCAAGCAATCCATACCAAGGTGTTAATAACCTTTAATTAGTAGTCTAGCTTGTATCATGGGGTATTTCTCATTTATCCACATCAATCCCCCAGGGTCTTGACTTGACCATCATATACCCAACATCTTCAACCCGGATCAATATAACTAATTTAGATAGTGAGAAAAAAACTATTCGGGGTTATAATCATTTTAAAACTTATCCCGCTCCCTAAGCCTCTCTTATTATCCATTTTAGAGATTCAAGGTTTGTAGTTCAAGTCACTCTAGTTCCACATCTCTTACATTGTTTGAGTGTCTTGTCTTTCTACTAGTCTCCATAGGTTGCCAAGGGACTCCAACTTTGCTAGACGTTAGCATAAGCGACAAGAATCCCTTTAGGTGTGACAACCATCTTATTAAAGTGGTAATTGGGAATCTCAAAGTGTCGTCAGTTTGGTTACACACCTCTACCATCTCGAATGAGATATCTCTTAGTGGCAACTATAACTTAGGTGATAGCAGGTACCAAACGATCCCCAAACAGATTTGGAGGATGAGTCAAAGTCGATGACAGTTGACTTGGTCAAATCAACCAAGTCTAAGTCCGAGTCAACCAATTTTTAAAACACTGATTGTAGGTTGAAGTACTTCTTTCAGGGCAGTTGCTTCTCGTTCTACTATAGTGACTTATGTAGGTCCATGTTGCATCATAGCGGTTGCTCTCTTTATGGCTGCCAAATATGTGCTATTGTTGATTCCACTTCTCCACAAGTGGGAAATGAATTTGTGACAGGAAAGGAAATAGGCAACATGTACTAAAATTAATAGCAGAAAATAGGAGTTGCAATTGCAAGTTGGATTTCTTCTTTTAAGATAGTTGTGCTCCCCTTTACCATGGTGACTTATACAAGAGATACCTTGTCATAGAAGTTGCTCTCTTTATGACCACCAAATATGTTCTATTGTTGATTTCGCTTCCTTAGGAATAGGACAGCACTTCGTGACAAGAAAATATAAGAATGTAATAGAATTGGATCAATTAATAAAATAAATACTAATAGCAATAGCAATTGCATGTTAAATATCTTCTCTTGAGACAGTTGCCTTGGCCTTTTACTACGGTGACTTGTGCAAGAGTCACCTAATCATAGAGTTTGCTCTGTTTATGACCACCAAATATGTTATATTGTTGTCTTCGACTCTTTAGTAGTAGACCAATCCATGACATGGGCAAAGTAATAGGAAACATGTAATAGAATTAGTAGTAATTGTTCAATATAATGGTAACTTGTTATGAAGTACAATAAGATTAAAAGAACTTCACAAGAAGTTCCAAATTTTGGGTTAGGTATTATGCATCTATCAATGATAAGCCAAACCCTAATTAATGGAGTGAATAGGTTCTATGTTAAGTTGTTGACTTTACTCAAAATGTAGAAGCAATAAATATGAATATACAAGATAATTGAATAAAATAAGATTGATTTTATAATAAGAGCCACGACTTACTAGTCGTAAGGATGTTCCTTGGTACCATTTCATGAAAGGGTTTATCTTTAAATTAAGTTATTAATTCATCTACTTTATTATGTTTCTTCTCATCTTTTATCCTTAAGAATTGGTTTGTCCTCAAAAAAGGGTAATGAAGGATATTGTTAGTGTAATTTTTGTCTCCCATGAGAAATCTTCTTCTTGAAGGTTCTTCCATCTAATGAGGTATTCTTTAATAGTTATAGAGTGAAAAGAGAATTCTTTGGTAGTGAGTAAACCTTTTGGCACTAAAATTAACCTCCCTTCATCACCCAATATAGGGAACTCCCTCTCTATTGTCCTCCCAACAGTTTTTTGTGACTTGACCAAGGCTAGTGGCAGAAGGGAGTGAGAGTGGAAGCGGGAAGCGCAATTTTCAAAAGCTTCTAAAAGTGGGCGCAGGAAACGTAATTTTCAAAAGCAAAGCGTTTTGAGAGTGTTTTTATCTGTGTTGCCGGGGTACACGTCCCCAAGGGCTGGGTTCGCGTCCTCGTCCCGGAAACCGTCCCCAAGTCTCGGAAACCGGGTCGGGGACCTCACAGACGTCCCCTGAATTCCCCATCGAAGTCCCCGAGTACTGGAAACCTTTTGAGAAAAAATAGGAAACTTCAAGACTTCAGGAGACCCCGTCCCTCGATTTTGGGGACTTCAAGGAAACTTTTGTTTGTGAAAATTTTTTAAAATATAATTTTTTTATAATTTTTTTCCTTTTATGAAGAGGGACGGGGTGGGCATGGGTCCCCCTACCCTCTTAACACCCTGCAGGCCTTTCCACTCTCCTAACACACTTTGTCCTCAGTCGAAGCCTGTGACGACATAGAGAGGAGAAGCTACAAAAATATTTTTAAATTTGATTAGAGAGCAATTCTCTCTAATCTTTTGCACATTTTTTCCTTGTAAATTGATGTCAAAGTTCAACCACTAATGAATGATGCCAAACAATGATACAACCATGACCATTGTGTCTCAGTTGCAACCCAAATAGAACAATCTAAACTTCCAAATGTCATCAATGTACAAAGCATTCCATGAAATATTTTTTAGAATATAATTAGAGAGCAAATGTCTCTAATTTTTTGCACATTTACTTTTAATCCTTTACTTATAAATTGATATCAAAGTTCAACCACTAATGACCGATGCCAGAAAACGACTTTCAGATGTTCACAATACAGGATATCCCAACACGTCGGGGTATTACATAATTCAAACCATAGTTTTAAAAATCGGACTCGAACTCAGAATCAGTCGAGGGTCAACCCGGAATCGGAATCGAAATCGATAATGAATCGGTCATAAATCAGCCGATTTGAATTTAATGAATCGGTTTGCTAAAAAATACATAAAATATTTAAATTTTAAAGAGAAACAACATTTTCAAGATTATAATCCATTATTCCACTCAGCACTGTCCAAACTCCTCTCAGCACTATCCACTGTTTACTCAGCAGTAGCACTGTCCAATCAGCACTACCACTGCCCAACTAAACTGTCCACTCAGTCACTAAGAACTCCACTGTCCACTCAGGCTGCCGCTATAGCAAGTTAGCAGCTCCACTCTAGACTCCAAACATCAAACAAAAAGTGAGTGTCTTCAACTTGTTATTATTTGTAGTTGGGTTGGGTTGGGTTGGGTTAGGTAAAAAAACAAAAGTTGAAAAGTTAAAACAATTAAAAAAAAAAATTGACAAATTGCTGAGATGGGTCGTAACCGACCGGTCAAGCTAGGAACTCAGCCGGTCAGACCAATTTGTTACCGAACCGGACCGGTTTGGTGACCGGTTCGGTAACAAACCGGTCTGACCGGCCGAGTTCCTATCCTGACCGGCCGGTTACGACCCATCTCAGCAATTTGTCAATTTCTTTTAATTGTTTTAACTTTTCAACTTTCGTTTTTTTACCTAACCCAACCCAACCCAACCCGACCGAACCGACCGGTTCGGTAACAAACCGGTCACCGATCTGGTTTGCCTGTCGGTTTGAACCGGTTTGGTACCGAACCGGTGAACCGGCCGATTATGAAACTGGTCAGACCGATTTTTAAAACACTGATTCAAACATACACATATCCAATTAAATGACAATGACAAATCAACTTCAACCAAAAGAAACAGTTAAAATGTGAAAGACATGAGCCAGTCTGGAAATTTAAATCTAAAAAGCTTAATTTAGAAACAATAATCCTTTTTTTACATCCTGTATTCAAAACTGGTGACTTTATAATGTAGCATGCTTGAGATTTGAAGCTCAAACAGGCTACAATTTGTGTGGTTAAGCTATTCATTGTTCATTGTTCAATGTTTTTTGCATTTTGAATTTTGGATGTAGACTTGTTGCCTGTTGGTGTATGACATTGTGATTAGACATATCATGAATGATGAATCATGATTGATATGAATATGCAAACAGTAACTTGAATTTCCACTTGGTTTATGTCTTATGATTATCTGATATCATGTTTATACTTAAGGTTCATATGTAATTTCTACTTTATATCAATGATTTATGAACTTTGAAGCAATGTGCATGTTACTTATTGAAATTGAATATCAGTGAAATGATTTAATTTTTTATTTCATATATATATATATATATATATATATAGTACCTCGACATACCCAAGTCCCCTGTTTCAAAAAGTGGCGTCCCCGTCCCCATCCCCGTCCCTGTATCCAAGTTTCCTGGCAACTTAGGTTGTTTCCTAGCAACTTAGGTTGTTTCCTGGCAACTTAGGTTTTTATATAATACATATTTTAATATATTTTGATGCATATATATTTAAAAAAACATGCATAATGCCAAATTAGCTATAGAAAACATTAAAACATAGATCTAACCATTTAGTACACATAACATGAATCATTCACTAGCTATAACTTAAAACATTGTCATCAAATGATCAATCATCAACCTTCAAGTTTCAAGTTTCAACATATAACATTTTCCATCAACACACTCTAACAGATAACATCAACCACAAAATGAAATAGAGCATTATATTCATTACTAAAGGCAATCAACAATTTTAAACTTCAAAGGTAGGTTCAAACTTCAAAGTTTAAAGTTAAAACTTAAACTATCATATAATGTTTACAAAATAGGCCATAATAAATATTAAATGCAAGTGTTATCTACTAAGTTTTCCTTTTGCCACAAAAAGTTTCCATTTTCTTTTCTCATGATCTAGGAACAAGAGTAGGAGAAACTAGAGATGTTTGAGGAACACGAGAAGTGGCTAGATGGCCCCCATGCAATGTTGGATAATGTGAAGCTAATGGCAAAGTTCCTACATATGGAAACCAGCTAGTGCTTGGGAATGGCACTTTGTTGTATGAATTTTATCACTGTCATGATCACCCAATAGTTCAACATCCAATCACTCTAAAGCTATGGCTCATTCCTCCAAATTACCCTACTCTAAATTGTTGTCCTAATTCAAATATGTTCTATCAGTCTTGGCCACATCACAATAATTGGACAACAACCTAAAGTTGTAGTGCACATAAACCAAGTGGTACTTTCAAGTTGTTTCTCTTCACATTGTGGATGAAGTTGTAGGTGCTCCAACACTTCTCTGCAAAAGAGGTGTTAACAACTTGTGAAAGCACCCTCACCACCAATTTATGTAGATATGTGGTAGAGGAGCCATACATGTTCCACCATTTGATAAGACTCAACCTATCTGGATCTTTGGTTGCATTGACTCCTTGTTCATTGATATATTTGCTCAATTCGCTTCATAATTGAGCACACTCCTCTTCAATGGGGCCAACTTGTCTAATGCAAACATATACCCATTCTGCACCTTTGGATCTGTTTTTGGTTTTCTCTTAACTCCACCCCAGGTTTTAATTAGGCCAACCAAGGTGGAGAATAATATTTTGGTATCAGAACATATGCTAGGGCATGGAGTCGAACATTCACATTATCCCACCTTTTAACTACATGTTCATGAACATGATCATACAAGATCGCATCTCTCTACTCAACAATGTCTTTGTTTTGGCCTAGCATGCTATCCATATGTTCATAACTTCATACACCTCCTATATCGTTGATTGATCTATATCTACAAACTAAATCATACTATAAACAGGCTTGGTGAATTGCAGAACATACCTAACCTATGCCCAAAACTAACCATCAAGAACAGTGTCCTCCACTTACTGAAAGTCATGTCTATTAGAAGTGGTCGTAGCCCTATCTTTCAAACCCTACCATGAATCACTTGAGACCATACTAGCCAATGCCTCTCTCACCTTCAAAAGGGACCTAAAGATGAGGTAGTAGCTAACAAATTTGATCTTTGCAATCTTGAGTAGCTTCAACCTAGAGTGATTCTGAAAAATGTGGTGGGCCATGATATGATTGGTAATAAATTTTATCATTTTCTTCCTTCTCTTGTACAAGGCACCAAACCATCTACAATTAGGGTCCTTCATCTTAATAATATTATGCATCAAAAGGTTCAATGTGTGAACCAAACACCCTAACCAAAATATGTTAGGGTACATATCCTCAATGATTTCTCTTGCTACCTTACAATTAGCAGCATTATCAATAACAAATGAGAGCACCCTAGCATTTGGTGATGTATGCAGATTTATTTCACATTATTATGACGTATACCTTTATCCTAGGTGGAGCACTACCTTTGTTGTACACATTTTCATGTTGATTTGATTATCCAGGAACAGATTGACCCTCTTTTGACCATGTAGGAGCCTTATTCCTTTAATGCCTTGGTTTATCGGCACCTGTTCACACATGGAGGAAGTTTGTGGGGTTTGGAGTAGCCTAATTTGGAGGAGCGTCTATCTCCTTGACACATAACGATCCATTCCTCCCATATATTATTATTTTATGCATATGATGAGGACATATCCCCTGGTTCTTGGATGGAGTTGGATGTGATTGAATAGGCATGTGAACCATGGTGATATTATATGTATTTACTGACATTTTATTCCTTAGATCCTCGTCCACCTATTCGCACATCTTTTGAGGAGTTAGTTGCACTTTTTAGAGGACATTATCCCTTGGATGCCACACATACCACATGATGGAGCTCTTTCATCAATATCCTTGGCACATTTTTTTCAGAGGACCACACGTGTGGCCTCTTTTCTTCATCTTAGCATGATTTTGGAGCATATGAATGCATATGACTTGTTCTTAGAGAAGTTTGAGGGGATAGCCCTCATGTTTTACTTGTGTTCTCATGTGTGTTGGAATTGAGAGGCTTGTGTAGACATTCCTAACCACTTTTCTTGAGCAGCACTCCTCTAGTGGGATATTTTATGCATTTGTTGGATAGTTTGACACATTCTAGTATCTATTTTGAGGAGGGCGGCCTCTCTCATTGAGATATTCTGCATCGAAAATAGTACATGTGACAATAGTCCACCCTTTTTATTAATTGTTGAACTTGTCCTCTCTAGTTGATTAGAGAATATTCTTAGTTTATGTTTTCCTACGTTAGATCTAGGAATTATTAGTATTTTACTGTAGAGTTTGTTGAGCCTAAACTCCATATATTGGAGGCTCCTCCAATTATAATGGTTGTTAAAAGTGCTCATAATCTTTGGAATTATTATTGTCTAAGCTCTTTTGAAAGTTGTTGAATGATTAAAGGCGTTCTTCCTGCATGTGAGGTGAAATTGTGGATGATAATTGCTAGAATGGTGTTTATTGCTTGTGAATAATAGAGTTAAGATTCAAATCCAAGGTAGAGTGTCACCATTGAAATGAACTAGGTTTGAATGTTCCTCTCTCCCTAACTCTCTTGTTATTTTATTATGAAAATGATCTTTGCATTGTAATAAAAAATAGTTTTCTTCCCTAGTGAATTGCATAGTTAAATAGCCAATTGAATCTTAGCTTGAAAAAAGATCTTAGCACTCTTTCCTATTGCAAAATCCTTGATGGCATTTCCAACCACATTGAGGTTTGAGTGATATGGTATTGGCTGTCATTCTCACCTTAATATTAGATGAAAAAAACTCTCAGAAGCCCTTGTGACACCATTAACCCAATCTGGAAATTAGTCATTCGTTTTCCTCTTTTAACTGCCACAAAAGCTAATAAAAAATCAGCTTTATTTTCTGTTTTTACAATCTAGAATTTACCAGTAATAAAATCAGAATTTTAGATTGTACTTTAAGTCGTAAAAACCTTTATTTATCCGTTATAAATAAGACTTCATTTTTTAATTTGAACAAATCTTTCAATTACCAACATAAAAATCAAAATTTCCAATTGCCATCTAAGTCCTAAAAACCCTCATTTACCCGCTAAGACGACTTAAATTTCTGTCGTGGAAATATGTGTTGGCTTTCTCCTCTGGTCGACCCAAGTTCAGATCCTCGATCGTCAACAAAGACCCAGATATCGGCCCGATAGAGCACGGCTCAGCCGGCAGCACCTGCGACATAGATGCTGTCTCACCCGAGATATCATATGGAGAATTGCCAAAACCAGTTTTCTGCAGTTATGTGGGGTTTACTACTCTCACGACACTTTATCACAGAACTCGACCGAAGTCGAGGTTTATACTTCTTATCCCTTGTCAATTCATTCAAGATGTCAGTCTAATTACCAGTCGACACATATCATAATAATCAACATAACAACCTTATTACAAATTCATTCAATAAGCAGTGCGACAGACACATATAAGGGATTCTTCATAAACAAATGCAATTCAACATATTCAGATTTTCTTATTCACAACATACATGCAACGGACATAGGCACATTAATCAATGACACACAGAGACAATAGTTAACGTTGGAACCCATCTGGGAAAAACCACAAAGGCGCTCTTCATCTAGCATGAGAAATATGTTAGCACATTTTCCTGCGGACTCAGCTTGTAGACTCTTCTCTACGTATTCTTTACAGTTTATACAGACATCTCTCCCCTCATGCTCTCAGGTTTTGGGTCTAGAGACTTCCTCTCTTCTTCACTCCTCTGTTGATCCGCACATAGCCTGGATCGTTCCTTTAGCTAAAACAACTCTCCTCTTCTCTTCTCTAACAAAACAATCAATCACCAACGTCAGTCCCACACACAGCTTGGGTTCACCCTTTTATAAGCTTCTACCTATCCTAATCAACCAACTCTTTTCTGTTAGCCAACAGGCTGTCATTTCTATTCTTGTACATTCAGTTACAACTGAAAATAAGCATTATCAGCCCAAAATACAACTATGCTTTATTACCAAAAGCGTGCTTTATTCTAACTAACTCCTTACCCACAATCAGTTGAGCTGTCCTTTTCACTGCTCTGCTCTTCTTCTGTTGAGGCTTCTTCTACCGCAACTGCTCTTGTCGCCAATCTTTCCGTCATGGTTGCTCTTCAGTCACAGCTTCTCTTCCATCACAGTTCTTCTTTCGTCGCAACTCTTCTTCCGTCGCAGCTTCTCTTTTCTGTCTTGCAACCGAATTCTTTATCTTCCCAAGTAGAATTCCTAAGGCCAGCAATATGTAATTTTCAAGCTTGTTATATGATATCAAATTTGCTCTTGTGCTACTAAAAATTGTTGTTTATTAATCTTTCTATTGGTTGAAATATTGCATGAATAAATCTGAATTAAATATACTGCAACTAAACCCCAAGAACAGATTTACTTTAAGTCCATATATTACCCTTTCCACGTGTCATTCTTTGAACATAGATTGCCATAGAGACACCCCGCCCCCCGGATTGAACTATAGGAGAGCTATCCTTAAAAATTAAAGATAAGGATACCTAGGTGATAGTGGGTAGCTTATCTAAAGTCACCTTTGAGTTTCGATGTGTATGGTTGGGACTTTGACATTGAATGAGAACCTAGGAGATAACACCTCGCAGACCTACGCTCAAAGATATTCAAGTACCTAAATGAAGTGCAACCCTGGAGCACTTAAGAAAATTGTCCATTGTCACCACAACTCTTCCACTCACCTTAACCTGGTTCTTTTGAAGCACATGGAGGGGTACCCTAGAAAAGAAGTTTATGATATTCTTTAAAAATAGAAGGATGATGGATTACCAAGACTATTGCCTATCCAATTGGGCAATAGAGTCAAGATCAAAGAGCAAGAGAGTTTAAATATTATGTAGAAGACGTTATCAAGCCAATCACTGATGCACCATATTTAGTCCAAAACAGAAATTTAGATTATGCAAGAATAAGTGAGAAACCTTATACAAGATGCACCATCACAACCATGAAATTACAGCCAAGCAATAGCATGCTACCATGAACAATAAAGGAATAGTCACATGAAACCATAAATGAAGTAAACAAAGTAGGACAGCATTCTTATTGAACGACACATCATAAATTCATGTATCATCAAAAGATCAAGATAGCCAAAGCATGTCTGAATGAATCTCCACGGTGAATAATCTTCTTTAGTTAAAACAGCCCTCAATCATGGAATGAACAGCCCTAACCAAAAAATTACAACAGCAAACCCCTTCAATTATCCAAGGTTACTTCAAGGATTAGGGAGGGTTTCATCTCAACCCTAAAGTCCTCGTGTTGGAGCAAGACGGCCCTTCTTCAAAGATTATTTTCAGAAGCAAAAGCAATGACAATCCTTGCAATAACCTGAGTCATCCATGAAATAGAAAAAGAGAGATGGAAAACCTAACATTGAACTCGTCCCTTAACTTCTTCCTCCCAAAAGATCTTCAACTAAGCTTGAAGGGGAACTCCCAGACTTCCAACCATGCATTTTTTGCCATCAGTCTTATCGTATTTATACAATTTTTCCTTGAATGAGCCTTAATTAGGGCACTTCTCATGAAGGCCCTTTAGGGTTTGATAACCAACTCAAGAGCCATAGGCAGATTCTTCGGCTAGGGTGCACCTCCCAAAGCCTCTAAACAGCCCTAATTCACCCCTTTTCCTGATCGAAGTGCTCCATTGATGATTCTATTCTTTCATTGTAATTCTTTTTTTCTTTATTGGGTCAGAACTGACCTGTTCATAACTTCAAATTGTATTTAATTATTGACCTGTTACTAGGGCTGACCTCTTTATAACTTAAAATTATGTTTATAAATTGACTATCTTTTATTTGGAGCCCTTCCTACTTGGGCCGACCTCATCATGATCAAATACAACATCAAAATTTATCCTTCCAAATGAGTTTGGCCTTCTCTTTACTAAAGCACTCCTCCAATAATTGATTTACTGCCTCATTTTGTAGCCACAATGCCAATGAAGCATGTCTAATGTCCCCGATGGATGTTCTTTCACCATAGACACACTTTCTAGTGCCACATGGCACCATTCCAAGCAAGGACGTTCTTCCTCTTTTCTTGCCACATATCATATTCTCCTCCAATGTGGGATGTTTTGCTCTTTTTGCCTTTGAGTGCATAGAATGGATTTATAATGCCATACAGCATCTCATCATCCAAAGAGTGCCTCCAAATATGTAGGAAAGGCTTCAAACGTGTCCTCACCTGGACAAGGTGAAATATACCTCTGAAATTTCTATCAACCTGTAAATGTTCCTGCACACTAAGGGTCCTCTGTTGTGCTCAGTGAGAAAGGAAAGCCCATGAAGATGCAAAATGGAGCATGCATTATTTGGAAGGGTTAGTAGATTAATTCAGTGAACACAATGCTTAGCATATGAGGCGACACACTTTATAACTATGTTGGGAACACTTCAGTTCACCAATGTACACAACACAAATGCACATATTTACAATGGACACTACTGCCAAGAACATGACATGTACGCTAATCGCCACATAATTATTACATGACTTGTTAATTACATCATCACTCTTATTATATATACATACTACATTATTCATCGACATGACCATTTTGGATCTAACAAGCTTCATAAATGCAAAGGGAGCTTGAAACAAATAAAAGAAAAAAACCACATTAAAATCCAAAAAAACTGAAAACTTGTGAGAACATCTGCACCATACATGAGACAAACTGTAAGATTATTGTACCTTGATAACCTGCAACTTGTTGTTTCTACTGCACTCACATGCTGCGGGGAATGAATCTGCACAACCAACCATTTTAATAACATACCTACAATATATAAATTCAGCAGTTTAGACAGAAAACTCTCAGATATGTTCCAGGCAATTTTCTGAACAAAACAAATGCAGTTCTTGAAATATAAGAAAATAGATCCCATCTACAAACTCTCCCAGGTGAATGAGTCTTAAACAGCCTGCATCATAGTTTTCAAAGCTTAAATGGTATTTGGTCACAATATCAGCTTGACAAACTAATTTAGAATAGGCAACACATCTGTTTTTCATACAACAATCTATGCTTTACCCATTTTCCTTACTTCCTAGCTCATCCAACATACCCAAACTTATGAAGATAAACACAATCCAATATCAATTACCTTGCTAGTCTTTGATGCCAGTAAATTTACATTTTTCCAGACATACATATTCCCATGTAAGAACGTTCACCTAGGCGATTGCTATTAAAAAAATTACTTGGCCCAAACAGCAACAAGGAAATTCAAATGGCTTCTAAGATGGAAGCAAATTATAGCTTTAATTCACTCACCTTTTGGAGCTCATCCAATGTAACCTCTCGTGCTGGTATAGGAAATACTTTTGTTGGAAATACTCCTGTTAGTACAATCAGAAGCATCCAACTCTTACCAAAGAAGACACAGAAATCTGAAATTGGACATCTTTTTCAGTAAGAACATGCACTTACCAGCAGCTCTAAGGCTAGCAGCAATTGCTTGAAGACGATCTGGCCTTTCTGGGTGAGGATGAGATTTCATCTGAGCCTGTTTCAATAGCCAATAAAACTGCTCAGATATGAATGTTCCTTCAGCCCAGTAGGAAAAAGGGTTTTCCTAACTAGTATGTTAAGTACAGACTTCACATAAAGAGTGAAAGAAATATTAAGATGCTGCATGTCTCTTCAAATAAAATTAGCTCCAACACAGCCCGATTGCCTCAGAAACATCAAATACTTTTCTCAGAAAACCAAGTTCATTATTTCAAATAAGAAATCTAGTATAGGTATTCGCTAGGTTGCTTCTTAGATATTGATGCTTGCTAACCCCACATAAAAGAAATTTATCTGTAGACATGTAAAATTAAAGGGTAGTCTAAACAATCGACAATTTTGACCACTTTTCTGGCCATTTTTCCGACCAGTTTTGCCTGAAATGCGGTTGGAGTTGTTGGAATCGCAGATATAAGCTGTTGATATTCCACAATCCCAGTGCATCAGGGGTGTTCAAGGGTGCTGAATCCATTTCTGCAATCAAAAATGGAATTTAAAAAATGAAAAATTACGATCCGGCCAAAGATTATATTACTGGATTCCATCAATGATTGCTGGAAAAGTCAAAATCGTCGATTGTTTAGACTACTAAAATTATGAGTGAATGCAATAACAAATTGGTACATGTGCTTTTATACTGTTACCCTGTATAATTAGACATAGGAAAAACTATTATTGGAAAACCCTTTTAATTACCAAATGCTATTTGTTTAGAAATTTAGATTGAAATTTGTATCTCCCTGCAATAAATCACAACTGAATTTGATAAGCAAATGGTTGAAAAATTGTAGGCTAAAATAATTGTGGTTGAGGAAAGGCCAAGGCATAATTTACTAGGTTAACAAAATGCATAAAGCTTCCATATGAAGGAAACAAAAGTTGGAAATGATACTAAAAATTGCCAACGTCAAAAACATATGGATTACGTAGAATTAAAGAAAGACATACTCATCATATAATAACTAGTTGACATAGATCATATAATAGTATAATACAAAGTGAGGATATTAGACACCAAAAATAATAACTACATAAAAATTCACTTCACTTCCCACTATAGGTCACAGCTAAGGGAATAAATACCTTTTAGTTGAGTGAACCTAGCACATTATACAAGAGTTCTCGAGACGATCCAGTCTCTAGATGCCAGCTTACGGACTCTAGTGCTGTGTAGTCTAAAGCTATCAGCACACTATATTGATGATTGGAAAAAATAATCCACATAGGAACTCAATAGAAACTCAGCTTTTCCACTGGCAGGATGGAAAATGGCACTTATTGAGGATTAGTGAACCTGAAAATCTCTCAGTACTGCACATATGTCTCTGGCAAAGAAAAATTTAACCATCACAAATTTAGGTAAACAATTATATACAAACGACAATCTGAAAATAGCTGCTGCAAACTAAGAAACAGGGCATCCCCTGGCACCTGTGTCCGTATCCCACATGTCAAACACCTGACATGCTAGGACACACATCAGACATGAGACACATGTCAAATTCATGTCTGACTCATGCGACTCATGCCCTTGTGTGTCACTAGCTGTTGGACACACAGGACCAAACAGAGTCAGCGAGAGTAATATTCCCCTCTTTTTTTAACTCAGCCACATGAAAATGCTCTAACAATGTGCAGGCGAAGGGACAAAAAGATTTGAATGGATTCCATAAGATTTCAAGGCATTCTAACTTCCTAGATTTGTCATTTCTCCAACAATAGTATTCTTCTTCATTCATACCACAGAAAACATGGCTCAATCATCAAGGGCTGCTTGTAAAAGTCAAAGGAAAGAGAAAAATATCAGTGTTCGTAATATTGCCCCCTCCTCCTCCAAGTCCATCTGTTGCTATTATTGCTCCATCCATTGTTAGTAGAGTCGCCAATGCTGCAAATAACCCTGCTATAGCAAGACACCAAGCTCAAGAAAAAGTGAGGTACAGATAACACTCCCTACCATTTCTTGAGCCAACAAAATGTTAGTCATTCCAAAAGCGAGACCGATCGAAAAATGGTCATGAGCCAAAAGGGGTGGGCCTTAGACTCTACATGACAATGGTGTGGGGCATTATTCACTTGCTCTTGATGATGTGGTGGAGCATAAGGGTTTGTACAGTCTCAGTCAAAGTTTGTTAGTTTTTCTAATCTAATTAACTTGATTAGGATCTTTATCTGAAAGAATAACAAGCACAGCAAGATACGCAAGATAAAGAAGATACACAAGACACAGATTTTCACCGGGGAAACCATAAAGGAGAAAACCCCGCAAACTTCCTGAGAATAGTTCCGTCACTAAGACAATATCACAAGATGGAAAAACCCAATAAGAAGAAGTCTTCTGCAGCTCTCTCTCTCTCTCCTCCTCGTCTTTCTCTCTCACTTGAGTGACTGTGAGTGTGTATAAATGAGGGAGGGTGCTTCCCTATTTATACCCTTCAAATGACTGACCTCCCAACTTGACTGAACCGGCCTCTAACCCTAACAAGGCCGACTTCTCCTAGAGAGACTCCAAAAGTACATTACATAATATTATACTGGGGACTATTGCCCCGACTTACAACGGAGGTTGTACCTCAAGGACCATGTACAATAATGACATCCTGAAAGGAGGGAAACACATCTCCAATGTGGGTCCAACAACATACAATGATAATATACATCATAATATCTTCGGAAGTTACAAATACAATAACACTCCCTCTTATCCAGGAAGGTATTCTCTCTCTCGCCACAGTCATCAACATATCTGGTCAAGTCATCATCAGAGATGCTGCCATAATCCTCATCTTGTCGATCAATGAGTAGTACTATCTGCCATAATCCACAACCCTTACATCTGCACCATGGGAGGACACACCTACCACCATGTGAGAATGGCTCTCGTGAATCTGCGTCTTCTGGACCCATCACTTCCCCTTGGGAGGAACCTCAATCTGAAGTACACCAAGCTTCTCTCTAAAGTATTCAAACTTCACTCTGGCTAATGGCTTGGTCAACACATCGGCTATCTACTCATTTGTCGCAACATACTGGAGCTTCACTGCTCCTCTTTGCACCATATCCCTAATATAGTTGTACTTGATCTCAATGTGCTTCGAATTGTCATGGAACACTGGGTTGTCGGACAACTTCACACAACTCTAGTTGTCACAAAAGATACAAGTCGCCTCTAACTAGAGATCAAACAAATCAGACAGTAGCTTCCTAAGCCATACTGCCTCCCAACTAGCTTAAACAAGCTGCAACATACTCTGCTTTGGTTGTACTCAATGCCACGCAGGACTGCTTCCTGCTAAACCAAGAGATCACACTTGATCCCATACTAAAGCAGCGTCGTGAAGTGCTCTTCCTATCTATGGCATAGCCAGCCCAATCTGAATCAACATAACCCTGCAGGTTAACCTTTTGATCTGTGTCATATCTGAGCCCATAATCAATTGTACCTTTCAGGTACCTCAATATATGCTTTGCAGCAACCAGGTGAACTTGTCTTGGATCCATCAGGAACTGGCTCAAGGTGTTCACAGCAAAGCATATGTCTTGTCTCGTGTTCGTCAGGTACATCGATGATCCAATCATCTGACGATATATCGTGGCATCAACTGGACTCTGATGAAGCATCACAAAGTAGCTTCAAGTTCGATGCCATGAGTGTGGTTATTTCCTTACAGTCCATCATCCCAAATCTCTTTAGGATCTCTACTGTATACTTCCCTTGACCAAGGAAGACCCCATTTGTACTCTGCCACACCTCCATACCTAAAAAAATGCATCATGCCCAAGTCCTTCATCTCGAACTCGGCAGCAAGATTCCTCTTTGTATTTGTAATCAACCTATCCTCACCTGTCACAAATAGGTCATCTACATACAGTAGGAGTATTACTGGGTTCCCTTCCTCAACCTTGTATGAAAGGTTGGACTCTGTTTTACTCTTGGTAAATCCAAAACTAGTCAGGGAGCTGTCCATCCTGTCGTACCATGTCCTGGGCGCCTGTTTCAATTCGTACAAAGCTGTAATGTCCTCTTTTAATTAAATCACCTGAGACACCCGTTAACCTATTTGATTCCCTAGGTTCGAGCGGGTATTAAAGAAAAGGGAATAACTGAGGACTAATATCACTAGAAGCAAAAAGGAACATTAATTTAGTATTACTTAGTCATCAATATAGTAAAGAAGGCCATCAGAGTAATATCATTCA
Organism: Pseudotsuga menziesii; assembly: GCA_001517045.1. NCBI lineage: Eukaryota > Viridiplantae > Streptophyta > Pinopsida > Pinales > Pinaceae > Pseudotsuga > Pseudotsuga menziesii. The sequence continues at coordinate 528,892 of LPNX010525813.1, read as the reverse complement.
GCATGCAGGCCTCATTTCTTGAGTCTTAAAAGTCAACATGAAATTAGAATTGCATGCATGCAAAAGTGAAGCATAAACCCAAAAAGTGAGAAGCAAACCCTAAAAGCGCATGATAATCTATTTAAGAAGGATTATTGGACTAAAGGAGATATTTATTATTATTATTGTTGATTTGGAGTATTTGAGCAGCAGCACAGTGTGCAGCAGCAGCAGTTGGGCTTGAAAACAGCGTGTTGAGCTCACGAGGGCTCGATAGTGAAATATCTTCCCTAGTCTCCTTCAGTGTAGGCCATTCAAGTCCACCATCAGCTTTCACTTTATTCGTTCGTATTCCAGTGATCCAGCATTCCCAAGAAGATTGTTTGCAGGTTCACGTGTGCAGTTGGGGATTTAGCTAGAAAACCCCAAAGTATTCGTTAAGTCGCTGAATCCCAGTTTCTCTTCCGCATAACAGCTTCATCTTCATCAATAAGATCACTCCACTGCCTTGAGTGATTATCAGACCTCAGTTTGCTCATCCAAAACAGTTATCAACAAATCCATGCAGCTGAGGGCGTGAGGACCAAACAGGAGGATCAATTCGCTAGCCAACTTAGAGGGGTCAAAAACTCTGCATGCACCGGTCATTCTCTCCAGCACAGGAAGATCTCCATCCCGGCAAAATCTTAGCCCCATCAGGCACCTCCTTCACCAAAAACCTCACCTTTAGCTGAGGAGAGGGTTTCTTGCTACTGGGCGGTAACACCAGGAAGGAAGCATCATTACCTCACCAGTCCAGCTTTGTATGCATGCATCTTATCTCTAGAGCATCATCAGCTTGATGATCAGTGGTAAGTGTTTACCTTCTTTCTGCAAATCTTTGGCCTAGTTTAGCTATAATTTAGGGCCATTGCCCTGGCACCTTGCATGCAAATTTTTATTCAGTATTCGTGCACATTTTGAGAGTACAAGTAAGCCCTAGAATAGTGAAACGATAGAATATCAATATTTGGGATATTTCAGTGGTATTAGAGCATGTTCCTTGCCAGTTGTAAGCTTGAACATGAGAAGTAAATGAAAACAGAAGAAGACACTTTTGTAACCTATAGGAGAAGGAAGAGTAGGTACACCGAGGAGCAGGAATTTGAGGATATCCAGTTAGAAGATACCAACTAAGATATGGACCCAACAGGTATACACTCTGACAGAGGGAAAAGAACAATAGAAGAGGAAGATAGGTTGGAATTTCGCAGTTTGGTAAGTGCATTGAATGACCTAGCCAAAGGGCAGAAGGAAGTGTTGCATGCAATAAACAGATTGGCTCTAAAGCAAGAACCAGGTCATAGCAGTATACCTCTTTCACCAGTAGATAGAGGATCTAATAGTAGTAGTGGGAGGCATGCATACACTAATATCCAAAACACACCTCATATATATAACAAACCCTCCAACATACCCACTATGCCTCACTTCTTGGAGAATGCAGTAGCAGGACCAGTCATTCCAGCAGAACCTAGTGAACCATTTGGAGCGTACTTACAAGAGTACAAGGATTTGGGAGATGAGTTCCATTTAGACATGACTTTCTTATATTTTTGCAACATGAAAAGCAGGAACAGTCCAAGACGGTTCAATAGAGCATTCAATCAGAATTTTGAGTTGCAACGCACATTGGGGAGACTAACTATCCCCAACTTTGATGGGACATCCAGTTGTTCAACCAAGATTTGGGTACAGAAGTTAGACACCTACTTCCAACTTAACCCCATGATAGAGACATATGCAATCAAGTTGGCTACTTTACATTTAGACGGGGAAGCACATGAGTGCTGGTACCACGGACTGGTGACATTGGGTCACAACACTATCACTTCCTACAGTGACTTCACACAAAGGCTTATGGAGCGCTTTGATAAGAAGGACCCAGAGATTCATTTCAGGGATCTTGCTCAACTCAAGCAGACAGGCAGTGCAGAGACATTCATATCCGAATTCCAGAGAGATGCAGTTATGGTATCTAACATATCAGAGAGTCAGTTGATTATGATATTTACGGAGGCACTATCCGAGCCGCTCCGCGAATGGGCGAAGGCTTACAGCCCAATTACTTTGCAAGATGTTATCAGTAGGACTCTAGACCTATGGGATTTGTGCCAAAGAACAAGCCGCCACAAAAACCTACCAATCTCCCGAAAAACAAGGAAAAACCTACCAATCTTCTAGAAAACAAGGAAACGATAACCCCACGGATGGAATGGTTGAACGAGGACACACGACGAGATTTGAGAAGGAAGAACTTATGTTTCAATTGCAAAGAAACTTGGGTACCCGGCCACAGATGTATGGGTAAAGGGAAGGTACATTTCATCGAAGTACTTCCAGATAGCAGTGAGGAAGATGAGTCGGAGCAGAAACCGGATGGGGAACTACAAAGTAAAGAATTGGAACAATTGCCACAAAGATCCACAATTGCTACCCTCACAAATTGCTACCCTCACAGAAGTCTCCACCTTCTATACTATCAGGATCAGGGGAAGTATCCAGGGACAGCGTGCCATTACTTTGATTGATGGTGGGGCCACACACAACTTTATAGATCCCTCTTGGGTAGAAAGGAAAAGATTTCCCACCGAGGACTTTGAAGACTTTACCGTTGTCATGGCTAGCAATCACAGGATGAAATGCACACAGAGGATACCTCAGTTACAGGTACAGCTTGGAATTATACATTGGTGGACGACTTTTATGTGGTGGTTGTGCCAGACACAAACATTGTTTTGGGAGTATAATGGTTGTACTCAATTGGGAAATACTCAACCAATTACCAAACATTAGAAATGGAGTTCCTGCCACTAGATGGGAAAAGGATAATCGTTAGGGGAATGCCCAATGAAGCTTCAGGGTCAGCCACAGCAAAGGGGATGATCACCATATTCAGGCATGAGGACAAGACTTGCACAAGAAAATGGTCAACTCCAACACAGAAGACTTCAAGGAAGGACCAGCGGTATGAAAAGGGATTTTTGGGTAGACTTCCAGACAAAAGTATGATGCGATCTAGGGAATTTGGACGAGGTTCCAAATCTAGGATGTTCAATCCTCACAGATACCCAAGAAGATACAGGGAGGGAATACAAAGCAGGGATGAGAAGAAACATAAATTCGAAGAAAAAGAAAAGCCACCCAGCAGTGGAATAAACTGGTTGTTAAAAATGGACGAGAAGAGACAGGGACAGGTAATTCGGTATATTGGTCGGAGATTGCTCAAGGACAAGCAATTTCGAGCGGGGAGGACTGCAATGTCCTCTTTTAAGTTTTAATTAAATAACTTGAGACACCCGTTAACCTATTTTATTCCCATAGGTTCGAGCGGGTATTAAAGAAAAGGGAATAATTGAGGACTAATATCACTGGGAGCAGAAAGGAACATCAATTCAGTATTATTAAGTCATCAATATAGTACAGAAGGCCATCAGAGTAATATCACTCGGCATGTGGAGCATGCAAGCCTCATTTCTTCAGTCTTAAAAATCAACATGAAATTAGAATTGCATGCATGCAAAAGTGAAGCATAAACCTAAAAAGTGACATGCAAACCCTAAAAGTGGATGATAATCTATTTAAGAAGGGTTATTGGACTAAAGGAGATATCTATTATTATTATTGTTGATTTGGAGTATTTGAGCAGCAGCACGGTGTGTAGCAGTAGCAGTTGGGGTTGAAGACAACGTCTTCAGCGAACGAGGGTTCGACAATGAAATTCAAGGTAGACCATTCAGGTCCACCATCAGCCTTCACTTTATTCGTCCGTATTCCAATGATTCGGTATTCCCAAGAAGATTGATTGCAGGTTCACATGTGCAGTCCAGGATTTAGCTGGAAAACCCTAAAGTATTTGTTGAGTCTCTGAATCCCAGTTTCTCTTCCGCCTAACAGCTTCATCTTCATCAGGAGGGTCACTCCACTGCCTTAAGTGATTATCAGACCTCAGTTTGCTCATCCAGAGCAGTTATCAGCAGATCCGTGTAGTTGGGGGCGTGAGCACCAAACAAGAGGACCAATTTGCTAACCAGCTTAGAGGGGCCAAAAACTCTGCATGCACCGCTCATTCTCTCCGACACGGGAAGATATACATCCCAGCAAAATCACAGCCCCATCAGGCACCTCCTTCACCAAAAACATCAACTTTAGCTGAGGAAAGGATTTCTTGCTACTGGGCGATAACAGCGGGAAGGAAGCATCATTACCTCACCAGTCCAGCTCTGTATGCATGCATCTTATCTCTGGAGTATCATCAGCTTGATTATTAGTGGTAAGTGTTTACCTTCTTTCTACAAATCTTTGCCCTAGTTTAGCTATAATTTAGGGCCATTGGCCCAACACTTTGCATGCAAATTTTTATTCAGTATCAGTGCACATTTTGAGAGTACAAGTAAGCCCTGGAATAGTGAAATAGTAGAATATCAATATTTCGGATATTTCAAAAACTTTCTTCAATTTGCACACGAGTCTGCGTGTCATGTGTCTCAAATCCGAGTGGCTGCTCCACATACACTTCCTCTTCCACTACACCATTCAAGAATGTTGTCTTAACAGAAACATAATATACATACCCACTCAATGAACTGGATGACACTGGACCGCATACATCAGAGTGGATGACTCCCAAGATTCCTTTTGCTTTGCTCTCGCTACTTGGAAATGTCTTTTTTATGTTCTTTCCCTCGGACATCCTTTGCAGATTCCTTCATGCTTTGTCTAGATTTTAGGAAGACCGTTAACTGCTTTGCTTGCAAGTGATAGTGATCTATAGTGCACATGTGCAAGCCTTCTATGCCATAATTCACTTGGCTCCATGGACTCATGGACCAGGGCTTGTTCAAGTTGGGCCTTTAGTTTGTATAAGCCTTTGTCTTGCTCTCCAATCACTATTGCATCATCTATGGTCTTTTGTTTTGGCCACATAAGAACTTGGCCATCAATAAATGCAACCCTCATACCTTTTGCATCCAATGCAGATATGAAGAGAAGATTCTTCTTGAGTCCCGGTACATATAAATAAGATAACATAAGATAATTTTATTAATGTCCGCTAATGAACACAAAGTAGGTCAACAGGACTGTCAGTTACAATGATGTTCGTGCATGCGGGAGGACCAAACGATCTCCCTTAAAAAGAAATACAATACAATAAGTAATATAGAAAAGAAGTAGAAGTGTACAAAGCGAGCTGGGCTGAAGCATGGGAGAGCTCTCGCCCCAATGTCAACACCGTAACCATGCACAGGGGCGAAGAAGCTCAGGTGGACAGGATCCAAGAGCCAGGACGATCGAGGAAGGTCTAGTACTCCTAACATCTGCGACTAAAAGAGGAAAACTGAGGGAAGTGCAATAATGCCTGCTGGCCCGAAAAGGAGTTGGTGGGCGTGGGGCATCCTCTAGAGTGTTGTCGGCGAGGTCTGAAGGGTCTTGTGCGCGTCTCGGAGGAAGGTCTGGTACGAAACTATCGTTGAGATCTCGTGGGTCGAGAACCATGAATCTTAAATGATCTGGGAATTGGATCGGTATCTAGGTCGGTAGATCTCTTGGTGCTCCTGGAAGGTGGTAGCACGTTGAAGAACGTCGTGATCCTCTGTGTGGTATCTGATCTGGTGGGGGGCAAGAGGACCTGCGCTCGAAGCCTGAGAGCCTCCTAAATCTATGATCTATGTATCTAAAGAAGGCGGCTAGAGTTTGACACCCCCTAAACAAGCAGTAGAAGCATCCTCTGATATTGTAGTATATTGGACATCTGAAAATAAAGCCTGACTCAGTTTCCAGTTCCTGTAGATGACATAGTTGGCAGATCCTCTCCGATCTATCGATCTGGTGGTCTATCTCTACCCGGAGTCTCTGGGATCCTACTTTGAGTTGTCTAAGAAGGATCCTAAGAGCATGCATCCAATGACGAAACGTGTACTGGGGTCGGATAGTGGGCCCGTCTCTGATCTCCATGAAGTGTTCGGCGTAAAAGGCCATCTTTGGGCGCAATCCTCCCAGAGGGTTGACCCAAGCAGCCTAGACGTACTGCTTGTAAACATCCTCTCTGATGATCTCATTCAACTCCTGTCGGGTAGGAAGAAGGTGACCGAGGGCATCTAGAGAATACCAAAAAGAGGGAAGGCGATCTAATTGGATCCCCACTGATGTAAGAAGGCTTGAGACTCATGTGAGCCAACACATTTGGCTCTGCCTGAATGGTTAGCTCAGGAGATGGTCTCAACAGAGCAGTAAGCTAGATAGGGATACCTGTCCCGACCTTTTGACAAGTCGGCTAACCCCCGGATCCAATGCAAGAAGGAAACCAATCTGAAGACCGTCTCAAGACGGAAGGGCTAGGCCCCAAACTCAGCTAGGATGATGTGTAGTGGCACTGTCTACTTACATCTGATGATACGCCGAAGAAGAAGGATCTAGACTCTCTCAGCTGAGGCCCAATCCGACTAGAGTAGGGAGGGTGCCCAAACTTTTTATCCATATAAAACAGTGGGACGGATCAAGGTATCTAACAGGTTCATCTTAGATGAGATGTGCTGAAAGTGGTGGCGAAAACATTGTCTCTCAAGAAGGGCTAGGGACCCATATCCCTTGTTGATTCGAGGCTAGAGAGCTCGTCGTAGACTGAAGCGGGGACCAGAGAACTACACTCCCAAATAAGTATAAGTACTGGTGATCTCGATTTCTTTCCCCTTGACTAGGAAGGGGAAATCCGAGGTTTTCTTCACCCCATTAAAGATCATAACCTTTGTTTTGCTCAAATTTATTGTCAGCTTCCGAAGGTCACAAAATAGAGCTAAGGCATCGAGTTGTCTCTGCAGACCTTCCGGGGAAGAAGATAAGAGTACTACATCGTCAGCGAAAATTAAGATAGAGATCAGGACATGGTGGAGAAGGCACCCATCAGCTTCCTAGATATGCTTGTGAAGAAAGGCCTCCAACTCGTCTATGTAGATTCCAAACAAGGTGGGAGAAAGTGGGAAACCTTGTTTCACCCTAATGCTGCTACGGATGAACTCAAATAATCCTCGAGTTGTGCGAAGTCGACCATGGACGGACTCATAAAGGCACATAATAGCTGTCAGCAAGATCTTCGAGATGCCGATGTCTCTGAGCCGCTGCAATAAATCTTCTCTCAGAACTGAGTCGAAGGCTTTCCGGAAGTCTACAAAGCAGTAGTAGACTTTCGAGGAGTGGTGGCGTGCCTCCTCAATCATGGCTCGGAGAGTAAAAATGTGGTCGATGGTCTAATGTGTTGGTTTGAACCCTGCCTGACCTCGGGCTCTAAGATTTCTTTGCTCAAGATCGCTGGAAAGATTCATGTGGAGAACGGTGGCATATAACTTTGAGAATGTGTGGCCTACCATGATCGTTCTGTAGTTGTTGGGATCAGAAGTGGATCCTGATAAGAGGCTTCACCACTTCCTTTTATAGGGTATTGGTAGTCATCCCCAAGTTTCACCTTGTGAGGTGACTCATATTCAGATAGATTCACAAAGGATTCTTTAAATCCTGTCATATGCTTGAAAGCCCCACGATCTACAAGCCAATCGTTGCTTCCATATGAAACAGTACCTATGAGAGCTGAAATCAGAACATATTCTTCATCGCTTAAAGAATCTTCACTGTCTCCTCTGGTTTTCTTGCTGGGAGGTTCATCATCCTCTGCATATGAGCACGATGTCTCTTCTTGTTGTTCTTCTTCTTTTTGTTTTTGGGACAGTCTCTGGAAAAATGTCCCTTCTCAACACAAGAATAGCATCTAACATTAGATAGATCTCTTCTGGGTCTTCTAAGATTCTCTCTCTGATCCTGGTGGTGATGTTTTTCTTTCTTGTGATGAGAGTGTTCCCTTTTGTTATTCTTGGTGTGTGTTGTGAGAGCTTGATCTTCATTTCCCATCAAGCTACGATTCGAGCTTCTTCTTGTGAGCATTCCTCCCACAGCCTACTGAAAGTGATTAACTTTCTTCTAGCACAAATTCCTTGAATAAAGGAAACCCATGACCTAGGGAGACCATTTAAGGTGGTCATCACAACTTCTCCATTCTCTATGTCTACTCCCACAGCTTCAAGTAGTTCCTTGATTTGAGAGACCGTTATAAAGTATAACTGTATGGTCTCTACATTCTGGATCTTCACATTCTTCAGCTGATTTCGCAAAGTCATCTTCCGATTTATATTCTTTCCTTCAAATAGCTTGGTCAAGAAGTCAAACATCTCTTTAGGTGTCTTTAAGGAAGACACAGGTGGTATAAGGTGATCCTTGATAGAATCAGCAATAATCCTCTTGGCCTTGACCAAGTTCTTCTTGTTAAGGCTTTGGCCTCATCTCCCTCTAGAACTAGAACCTCTTCATTTATGTAGGTGTCCAATTCATTCTCTTCAAGGACTAGTGAAATCTTGTACTTCCATGCTCAGAAGTTATCAGCTCCTTCAAGCTTGTCCTCAAGCTTGGTGTGGTGAGACATCTTTAATGAGAACCTCAAATGGAAATACAAAAGATTTAGATCTTACCAATTTGAGATGTCGGGACTGGATCTGGAGTTGGTCTTCTGCAGTGTTGGTTTTCTGGTCCGGGGTCAAATTAGGGTTTGACATTCCCGGAGTTTTATCCAACCAAAACTTTCAATCTTGATCTCTAAATTTCGATTTTGAGGTGGAGAACAGTCCTATGATGGGTTCACTCTAAAATTCCACTTCTATGAAAAGCCCTCATTTCCCGCAGCAGCGACAGGACAAAAATGAAAATGCCCGGAATCAGATTTTGCTTCGAGAGGAAGATGCGCCCTTCAAAGGAGAGTTAGCCTAGCCTCCTTTCCTTGATGATCTGTGGAGAGAGACCCAAAAATTAAGAATCCCTTCTGCAGCTGCACTATGCCTTCTTCTTAGTTTGGCTCTATTACCATGTTAGATTTTTATCGTTTATTCAATATGATCTAGGATCTTATTTGAAAGAATAACAAGTACAGCAAAATGCATAAGATATAAAAGATACACGAGACACAAAGATTTTCAACGAGGAAACCATAAAGGAGAAAACCCAGCAAACTTCTTCATAATAGTAAGATGATCAAAAGCAATAATAAGAAGTATTCAGCAACTATCTATCTCTCCTCTGACTCTCTCTCTCTCTCATACGCACTTGAGAGTGTGTGAGGTGTGTATAAATGAGGGAGAGTGCCTCCCTATTTATACCCTTTCAAGTCACTGGCCAAATATAACATTCGAGCCTACATGTCATCTCACATGGGGCCCACTTCTCCTAAAAAGACAACAAGTACATATTACATGATGTTACGTTGGGACTATTGCCCCAACTTACAACGGAGGTTGTAGCTCAAGGTCTAGACACAATTTAGACATCCCGTAAAGGGGTAACACACATCCCCAATGGGGGTACAACAACATACAATGATAATATACATCAGAATATCTTCCGAAGTTACAAATACATCAATAGTATTTTGTGCAAAGATTACAAGAAGAGGCTAGGAGATGGTATAAGAATTTATCTACACGTGGGATTTCAGCATGGCAAGCATTCTAACAAGCTTTCATAAACGAATGGGGAGAGACGATGACATATATTTGATAAGTATCATGAAGAAGAAAAGGCTTACACTTCAAATCATTGCTTCATATAAATAACCTTCCCAATTCCAAATCTCATGATTACGCTTCAACACTAGAGGAATCATTCTTTAAGCATGGAGAAGAAGTTGCCAAATTGCCTGATATGCAAGATGGTCATAACCAGAGTATGATGTCGACTCACAAAGTGCAGTGTGTGTGAAAATTCCAAGCCCTAGGTGATTGTTGTCCTTACGTTCTCAACTAAACAAGCCTATTATTTAATTGCATAAAATTAACTTCTTCCCATAGCAACAATCACACAGAGAGCTGGAAAGTAAACAGCGGAAGTGTAAAACAATCACACATACACAGGAACATTCTCCTTTAAATTAGATTATCATTCATCTAATCAAAGTTTACAAGGGAACCTCCACAGCTACTTAAAACCAGCAGCTGCACAGTACATAAATTCACCCCAACCTAAGAAGTATGGCCTACTGAAGAAAGTACTGTCTGCACAATAACTGAGGAACATCAGCTACTACTGTATGGATGTATGGTACCATACAGATCTGTTGTACTACCTGTTGTACGGTATCTGTTGTACACCCTGTACTGCACATCCAGCTGCTGACAACTTCTGACTGATGCCCTATGCTCTCTCTTCCAGTCACTGTCTCTGTCTGACAAAAAAGTGTCTAAACTCTCTACCTTGGCCTGCCTTTATATTTGAGCTGAAACCCTATTCTCTCAATGAGATATACAGTTAAGATCAATCTAAACACTAATGTATTAAATACAATTTATTAGACCCAAAGCTAAATATAAGACTCACTTTTTCACTAAAGTGAATTACAAAATAGAATTGTCTCAAACCACTTCCAGCACATTCACAATGGTACCATACAGATCTGCTGTACTACCTGTTGTACGGTATCTGTTGTACACCCTGTACTGCACATCCTGCTGCTGACAACTTCTGACTGATGCGCTATGCTCTCTCTTCCAGTCACTGTCTCTGTCTGACAAAAAAGTGTCTAAACTCTCTGCCTTGGCCTGCCTTTATATTTGAGCTGAAACCCTAATCTCTCAATGAGATGTACAGTTAAGATCAATCTAAACACTAATGTATTAAATACAATTTATTAGACTCAAAGCTAAATATAAGACTCACTTTTTCACTAAAGTGAATTACAAAATAGAATTGTCTCAAACCACTTCCAGCACATTCACAATGAACCAGTGCAGAAGTTCCTGTCTGAGCTACATTCTTCAACAGCATGAAGGTAATCATGCCTCAGTTTGTGTTCAAGAAAAGATCCTTCCAAAATGTCATTGCCTCTAAAAGCACAACCTTCGACTCTAAAAGATGCATTTATCAGCAATAGAGAAGTTGTTACAGCAGTTGTTATTTCAGAGCCTCAGATAAGCTTGTTAATTTGGTAAAGGTTTTACTTTATATATTTATATAGGCTTATAATGTTGATTCTAATCATATTTAGTTATGGATGGAGAATATGTTTGCATGATTCGCTTAGCAAACTTTTGGGTTTTTCAGTTTCGCATTCATTGGAAAGGTATATGAGCAGCCACTCTATTTTAGAATGCAGTCAGCAGCATTGTTGTTTTGTCTAGCAGTCAAGGACAAGAGGAGATTCCATCGTGTCAACAGATTGCATGAATAGTTGCATTTGTTGTTTGATGATATCGATCACTCATGTCTTATGTCAGGTTTGGTTAGGAAAAGTAGGAGTCTGTTAAACTCACTCAGTTTTGGATTGGTTTTGAACTAAACAGTTGCTTAAAAAAACTTGTGTTTGTGAAAGTTTTGAGTCAGCCTCGTTTGTTTTGGGGTTTTTGAGTCAAGCTTTGGGTCAATTTAAAAACTTATAATGACAGTTAGCCATCAGAATTGTTTGATCATATTTTGATATATAAACGATATATATTTAAAAACTCAGAATAGGTTTTTCTTAAAGTGCAAGTGCAAAGATCATATGGGATCAAAAATGTTTTTGCTATTAACACTAAATAGTATCTGTTACAGCTGATTTTACCACACATGGTGGATCACACCTTTATGGCCTTCCCTGTCCCTCTGCAGACTCTTTAGACCCCATGGACCATTTTTGTACCTTTGATGTTTCCAAGATCATCCTTAAAAACATGTCTTATTTGATATACGCGACTTTTAAACCTATTCTCGCGTATATAAGCGGATTTGACCCTTAAACCCACGTACATCGGGATGTGTGCAAAAGGCCAAATAGTTTTGGAGTTTTCCTTGATGTGGATCCGAATCACTTGTCTCTTGGCCTTCTATATGCCTTGAGATTGCTCGGATTCGACCTTCCATTACCCCATTGAAGCACTATATAAGGAACCCTTTGGATACATTGAAGGGAGAGGAATTGAAGAGCAAGAAAACTATAGTCCATTGTTGTCGGAGCTTATACTTGAGTCTGCATCCCTTTGTCCCTTGGAGCACTTTGTGTTCTTCTCAAGCTTGCCTTTGCTTGTGAGCTTACTATCGAGAGATGGAGGATTGAAGTGGTGGAGGCCCAGGTGGAGGACTCAGTTTCTCCGATTCGCAGACGTGCCGACAGAGGTTGTCACTATTGTAATCTCTGTTTTATATTAATAGAAATATCTTTTCATGTCCAATAATGTGTATTTAAATGAGTATTGAATTCATAGATGCTTTTAAATGCTTATATGTTATTGATTATATATGTTAGAGTAGATCTAACACAATTATATATAGCATGCTTGTCTTCTTTGCTAAATGTTGAGAGAGCAAATTACTTATACAAGCGAGAGTGGAAAAGCTCAACGAGGATCTACATCAACCGTCTGGAATAAGGTATGTATTGAGATCTTTTAGTGTTAAATGTTTGGTTTCTCTTGCATATAGGAAAGGAATGATTTATGCGGTTACTCTGTCTGTTGTGGTACCCCAAGCCATAGGAAGTTTTCTCCATAACAGAATTGGCGACCATACTGGGGACGTTCTTTGTTGTTCTTTGGGGTTTGGGGGCACAATGTGCTTGATATTCTTGACTTGCTCTTTGTTTCTCTTTGTTTCTATGTTGCATTTTATAGTATGTTCATCCATTGACACTCCCCTTTATTGGTTTGACCCTTGGCTTGCTTTTTACCACTGTCTTCTCTGTATACGCAGGTTTTTGGCCAAAAGTCGCGTATACACACAGGTTTTTGACCAAAATCCACGTATACATGCAGCTTTTTGGCGAAAAGTCGCGTATATACGCAGTTGTTCTTTAAATAGTCGCGTACATCCTCCCTTTTGGTGAGTTTGATGTTGTGGGAAGTTGTTAGGTGGGTTGTGAGTGTGGTTGGGTCTTCCTTGGGTCTAATGTTGTCTATTGGATGCTTCTTTTGTGACCAGAGACCGCTTTTTTATTGATTTTTATTTGAAAGTAGTTTTAGTCATTTATCCTTTTTGTTTTGCCATTAGTGCATTACTCTTTTTTGTCTCGGTGTCTTGCTAGGCTTGTGTTTTATTCTTGCTGTAGAGACTGAGAGTTTTAGATGACTATTATTGTATTTTTCATTCTTTTATATTGAAAAATACAAGGTAGTTGCATTTTTTGCATATGGATTTGAGGAGGTACTTGCATTGGATTGCTTGGATGAGAGTTTTATTTAGGCTTTCATATAGGAAGGATTGCATTGGCATTCGGAAAGGAATATATATTTATGCATCTCATGTAGTGGCACTCCTTGTTTTTCATCCTACAAGATTGCACTTGGCATTACTTGTTAGGTGTGCACTTTTATTTCACTGCTAAGTCAGAACCCCATTAGTTGCACGATCATTTGCCCTTTTGAGTAATAAGCCAATTAAAATCAACGCATAATAAAATGAATTACACTCTTTTCTTTTATAGGGTGCACCTACAAGATTAGGTTTTAGGGTCTTTGAATAGTTCATTGTGAGTAAATTCTCCAAGACCACTAAACGAAACATGTGTGTGTCTGTCCAGGTGAGAGTGTGAAATTCCTTGGTATAATTAGTGTTTCTCAGGATCCTCCTCTTACAAGGGAGTTAAGCACGAGGCAGTGTGAGCGGTTATTGATTGGGATACCCACTAGTCATAACTGAGTAGCACTGGAGATATTTCCAGGATTGTATTCGTATCTGGGGGCTCTTTCAAGAGTTTCGGGCTTTGCTACCCTGCCCGTACGGTCAATCTCGCCTGCGACTGTCCGCCTAAGCATTGATTATATTGAGGTGACCTTAGTTGCCTTACCTAGGTTATCGAGGGGGTACTTTGCAGAGGTTATTCTGCAGGTGTCCTGGCCAGGTAGAGGTCGGACAGCACAGTCGCTTTATGCATTAAAACTGAGGGCCACTGTAATTAGTTACATACCTCCACTTGTAGTGTATGGGAGTCTCAAGCCTCTCCTAGGCAAGGCATACCTGCTGCATTTGGGAGCTCACATATCCTCCCCTTGGTTTGCGTGTATTTTGGCTGTAGATTTTCTTAGGAGTGTGCTCTTTGTGCGCTAGTTGGCCTTTAGGATCGTGGTTACTTGAGTATATTTATGCTCTCTTGAGTTCGGGTCCTTTTATTTTCGACATGCCTGGTATTCTATCACCTGTCCTTGGTCCTAGTACGGACCCTGGTGTCAAACTTGGGGGCATCACAGCCCCTTACCGTGCTCATAGATTTGGGAATGGTCATATTCCATCCTCTACTCCATTTGTGGAGGATTTTTCCCCTTCGCTCGGTCTTTACACCAGTGGTCACCCTCACAGGGGTGGTAATGGATACGTGAACGTCGGGTCTACACTTTACATTCCTTTTTATGGCCCATCGTCCACCGCACTGTTTCCTTTGAATTTATTTGTCATGATCATTCCTCCCTATTCCCTATAGTTTGGATTCTTTATTGACTATTTTTTGTTGTTTTGGACTAATATGGTTGTCATGTAGGGTCCAGTTTTTGTACACTCTCCGAAGTTTCGACCCGTTCGTTCCTATCACAGGTATCATGTCTAAACTGGCATATAGGTTAGGATTGCACATCTGCTTACATTTTGCATGACCTTGACTGTTTCATTTTAACCTTAGGTACAAACCCATTCTATGGTATCACGGAACCTTCATGCTATTGTTAGAAGTGGTACTATGTGAATGGTAGAGCTTTCCTATAAATTGGTATCCTAGTTAGCTCCCTTTTGCATTTGGTACCCATGCTGTGAGTCCTCTCTTAGGTCCGGGAGTCCTTTGTATAGTACCGCCATTACTTTGAGCAAGAGCTTCATACTCCTATTGACCTTTATGCTGGCCTTTTTCCCCAGAACTCCCTTATGTCAAGTTGTAATTGCATTATCATGAGTTTTGTTTGCCTTATTGAACCTTATGTCGGCTTCCCTAACTTTGATTATCAGCTATATAGCCCGAGATTGTCTCATGTCTAGCCATGCAGAGCCATTTTACATATCCTTTGCAGCTTGATTCCCCATTTTTTACCGGAAGGGGACTTTCCCCCGAGTGTCGTTATCCTACACATGTGTCCTTGCATTGAGCATATGTATGTTCCGCTGCTTGGAACTAGTTTGTTTTCCCATTGACACTCGTCTCCTCCTAGTCTGTAACTATAAAGCACTTTTATTCTTTTTCAAGCTTTTAAAATATTTGAAAAAGTCCAAAAAAATCAAAAAACCAAAAAGTCGAACAAGAAAAGATGTTATCTTTGGCAGCAGTCAAGTCGTGTCGCCTTCGAACAGAGCACTGTATATCACATCCGTTAGTTGGGTTAATAGTTTGACTTTAGGAGCTGTACTCGTTTCTCTGAGTTTATCTCCACCAACTAGTTAAGCTTCCAGTCCCTATGGAGCCTTTGTCGATGCCTCCTGTGTCGCAGAGATGTCCCAGTTTTGTATATCGAGTCTATGTTGCCTACATTCAGTCACCATTCGCCTTTATGCTCTTGTTCGAAGGAAGTTGAAACCTGAGTCGGCCATTCCTCAGTTATCTTGACTTTGCATGTCGGCCATTCCCGATACTGATACTGGTTCGTGCACATTATGATCGAGTCATTCCACATTATACATCTTTGTTGAGTACCTCGTGTTGGATGATGGGGGATGCCTTAATGCCCTCCTTCCAACGGATTTCATCCCATCGACTTCAGATCATTTATTCTGGGATAGGAATCTAAAGTCATTTTTGAGTGCCTTGAGACTTGCAGTCATCAGTGGCAGGTTCTCTCGCCATCGACAGTTTTTGGGAATACATCAATGTCCCCTAATCGATGGATCATTTCAAGTGTTGGACCTCAACACCTTTATTCACACTTGTTAGTTTGCACTCTAGTACCTTGATTCCCATTTTCATTATCGATGGGTGATCTCGCGTCTGTTAACGATATACATCAATGACCGGTAATCAGACGATGGACTACTATGTTCGACCTCGACACCTCTATTCACATAGTAGAACATGTACTCATAGCGGATTGTGTAGAAGACCTTCCAGATTGGTGGCATTTCGTATATCCTATATCCTTGATCGTGCCAGTATTCATGAGATTTCAACTCTCGTGACTTGATTCCAGTCTATGTCAGATGTTTCCGGCCATTATGGAGATCTTGATCCATTATATATCTTCAGCCTTCATGGAGATCATGAACTTTTGTATATCTTCATCATGGAGATTCTGATCTATCTACATTGTACATGGCGATGACCACACACGTCATATTTTATATCATGCCTATTCATGGCCATTGTACTCTTATGTATCTGGGACTGCTATATCTACTTGCAGTAATGTGCAGAGTTTGATCATTGTATTGTACTGTTCAATGGCTGGGTCTTCCACCTGGTTCTTCATCACTCCACTTCTGGGATGGACTTATAATGTATTTCGGCCATCGTATGACCCCTCTGACCTCACACATTAGGGGGCATCTGTTACAGCTAATTTTACCACACATGGTGGATCACACCTTTATGGCCTTCCCTGTCCCTCTGCAGACTCTTTAGACCCCATGGACCATTTTTGTACCTTTGATGTTTCCAAGATCATCCTTAAAAACATGTCTTATTTGATATACGTGACTTTTAAACCTATTCTCGCGTATATACGCGGATTTGACCCTTAAACCCGCGTACATCGGGATGTGTGCAAAATGCCAAATAGTTTTGGAGTTTTCCTTGATGTGAATCTGAATCACTTGTCTCTTGGCCTTCCATATGCCTTGCGATCGCTCGGATTCAACCTTCCATTACCCCATTGAAGCACTATATAAGGAACCCTTTGGATACATTGAAGGGAGAGGAATTGAAGAGCAAGAAAACTATAGTCCATTGTTGCCGGAGCTTATACTTGAGTCTACATCCCTTTGTCCCTTGGAGCACTTTGTGTTCTTCCCAAGCTTGCCTTTGCTTGTGAGCTTGCTATCAAGAGATGGAGGATTGAAGTGGTGGAGGCCCAGGTGGAGGACTCAGTTTCTCCGATTCGCAGACGTGCCGACAGAGGTTGTCACTATTGTAATCTCTGTTTTATATTAATAGAAATATCTTTTCCTGTCCAATAATGTGTATTTAAATGAGTATTGAATTCATGTATAGGGATACGAGTTTGAATAGTGATTCTTGTAAATCCAATTAGATTCTGACTAAGCAAGGTTTTAATCTGAAATATTTCAGACTGTGTGCTTGTGAACAAGTCTAAATATAGAAGAAGAAACCGATCTTATTTCATTGGCTATTGTAATCTTTCGCTGCCATGAGAATGCGTTAGGATTCAAATTTTGATAATTTTTGGATAAATTCATCTGCACTAGTTATTTGATGGTTTAGTTGGATTTCCCATTACTTAACTAGTGTTTCACTCAAATATTTCTACATGCATCCTAAGTCATCAGATTTTTGCCTTGAAAATCGAATTTTCGAGGTTGCCGATTTTATTCGTTCAGGTTCGCTGATTTTTAATGACGATTTCGATTTTTTAAGTCCATCGATTTTCAAGCCGATTAAATTCGCCATAAATTTGGCGAATTTAATAAAAAAAGTTGAAAAATCATTTTGTGGGGTTCGTTTTGTCCCCTTCGCGCCCGCGGGTAACCCTAGTCGTGTTTATTTCCCCTCCGTGACCTCCATTGTTCATTCTGCGGGATTTGCAGCAGTGAACATTGAAACCGTCGTGTGCTGGGTGAAACCAGTGTTGTAAAAACCAGCCGAGTCCGAGTCCGAGTTGGCCGAGTTGACCCTCGGCCAAGCTGACTTGGCCTGCAACTCGACTCGGGTGGCGGATTTTATACTTAGCCGACCGAGTTGTGTCTGGGTCGGCCGAGATACGATCCGAGTTGGCCGAGTCGGCCGAGTTGACCGAGTTGTAACCCGAGTCAGCCGAGTCAGCTGTGGCAAACACTCACAAGAATGCAAACTCCAAAATAACATGTTTATTTTTTATTTTAAAGATTTTTCTTATTCTAACCATAACCTGAGGCCATAAGATGACCCCCTGCCTCTCTATTTGCCATAAGATGTTTGTGAGCATTTGGCATTATTGTTGTTTGGATTCATGGAGGCTTTGAGGAGCGTCCAACAATGAAGAACAATCAACATGATTGGAGGTGTTGGACTGTTGGAGACCAGTTTTCTGTTACCTAGATGCATGTTAGCTTCCTGCTAGCCATTGCTTCTTTTTTTTTCATTAAATTGACAAATATCAGTCCTGTTTTCTATTGTTTGCTGCCAAAATAATAAGATTTTTTTATTTTTTCTTTGCATGTTTAGATTTGCTTTGCATTTAGATTCTAGATTGGCCCCAAAAGGAAAAGATCAGGCATGAATCCATGCCGATGTCATTGAAGGTAAAATGTATTGCAAGTGTTGCAAGACATGGATTAAAGGAGGGGGCATTAATAGATTTAAACAATAGTTGGTTGTTGTTAGAGGAAATATTGCCCCATGGGAAGCTGATTTAGAGTTTATTGGAGAGATTAGGTTGGAGTTGAAACAACAGTTTGATGAATTTGAAAAGGAGAAGGCTAAACAAAAAGAGATGTATGATCATTGACATATGATGTAGTGGCATCATAACATGTTGTTTTTTGGACTCTACAAGCCATTTAGGCCTCATTGATTACATTTTTTGTTCTAGATATGTTTTGCATAGTACACTCGATGCCATTTTTTATATATTCACACTTATATGATATATGCATGAGTAGACGTTGGATATTTTGTCTCTAATGCTTTGCAAGCATGGATTAAAATCTTTAAAATATTGTTTTTCTTTAAAATTTAATATTTTATGTATTTTTTGAGTAATCTGAGTTATTAAATTCAAATCGGCCGAGTCATTACCGATTCATTACCGATTCCGAGTCTGAGTCCAAGTTGACCCTTGACCGATTCCGAGTCTGAGTCTGAGTTTTAAAACATTGGGTGAAACCGTGAAGTGTAGCAGGGTGTTCCATCAGTGTTCCACACTGTGCAAAGCAGAGTCGCAAATTTCAGATTGTAGAGGGTCGACGCTATAGCTACTAGCCAATAGCCATTAACTAGTTCATGACTCCATGAGCTCAAAATTTTAGCGCAGAGTCTCGGATATCCAAACGGGTTGCACTCCCGAGTGTTGCAGACACAAGCAGTCTCTAGACGAGCTGGAAACCAGACTCCCGTGCGGTGTGAACTGTGGTAGACTGTAGATTGGGAGTGACACCTGAAACTCTGAGAGTGAAGGCCGACTGAGCTGTGACTCTAGTGGACTGTGGGTCGTGGCAGATAGAGTGAAAGTGTTGCACAGGACTCCCACAGGCCAACTTCCAAGTCATATTTTTGATGTGACTCTAGTGGACAGTGGGTAATGTTTATACTTCATTTAAGGTTAATGTGTTCATTATTTCTATGATTCTATGACTATCATGTTCATTGTTGATGTGTTTAGTGTTCATAGTTTAATGAGTGTAATGAATTTTATTGAAATTTTTCATATTTTTTTAGTTTCCATATTTTATAGTCATTCAAACTTAATGCTGAATTTTATGCCGATTTTTATCGCCAAAATTTCAAGTGTCAATTTTTTGCCGAATTTCAAGGTCGCCGAATTCGAACACAAATTCGAATTCGAACACAAATTTGAACCAGGTGACTTAGCATGCATCTACCCACCACATGGATTAAGGGGATGGTCACATAAATAAAGGAGCTTAAACTTGTACTCACTCTTACACACTTTTACTCACTTTTTAAAGGCATAAATTTGCACACCTGCAAAGTTTGATTGCAGATATGAAGTTTTTCTTGCTGATTTGAAGTTCAAAAACATGTATTTGATGATATCTTATCAGCAAATTTCCATAGCCAGATAACCCCATAGAATCGGCAAGCACTGATATGGAGCAAGAGTGAATGTGCCAGTGACAGAGGCATCTTCCCTAAATGTCCATTTCGAACCCCTTAAGAAATTTCTGGCAGATTTCTCAAAGGACAATCTCAGGTGATAACAATCTGAAATTAAAATCTTTGGAGTATTACCTCCCAAACCAGCGCTTTAAAGCCCTAAAACACAAGTGAAACCTTAGAAGAACTAAGAGGGGTTGTCCATTGTCACCACGACAATGTCCTCTCTCACTTTTAAGCAAGATTTCACTTTAGTTGTAACCCCTCATATTGTGTGAGGCCTTGTCCTAGATTGAAGACCTTGCCCAAGCAGGTTGCATTTAGAGGATCCCAATTTTGGTTAGTGTTGTGATCCATAGCCATTTATAGATTATCACCTTGGTGGCATCATCATTCCATATGTTGGAGGCTTTGCATGTTTGATAATGATCCAGTGTTACCAACATCGGCCGAGAAATCATCGATGTCCGAAAAATCGCGATTTTTTCGGCCAGCCTATTTTTCTCCAAAAAATCGGGCCGATGTTTGTCGAGAAATCGCGAGTAGATGCAAAAAATCGCCCACGCAGGATAGGGCCGGAAAAAGACGGGTTTAAGTTGGTTTTTTTCTTTTTTTTTTTGCTCATTTGGACTCTAACAGCGACCGAGAGGTGAGCTCAAAGATTGAGAGGGCAAGTGAAGAGACCAACAACGAATTTAGGCAACATTTTCTTCGCCATCAAGCATCAAATTAAAGATTGGATCTTGTCATTTGGGGTTTTTTTCCACAATTATCACAGCTTAAGGTAAGTAAAAAATTTGCCCATCATTTCTCATTTTTCCAAAAGGGATTCTTGTTGATTTACGTTGCCAATTAATTCTCCATCTTCAAAAACGATTTTTATAGGGTTTTAAGGATTTTTTTTGCAACTGTTATGTATATTGCATGCCAAAAAACGTTTTGGCATTTTTTTTCTTGCCCTAGATCCTTATAAATCCTCATAAAAATGTCTATTTATTTTCCCTCGTCAAATTAGTGTTTGAATGCTCAATATTTCTTGGAATTCTTCTTGTGTTTTACATTTTCATTAATCATAAATGCTAAAAGACGTTTTTTTTCTTGCCTTAGGTTCAAACTTCAAGTTCAAAGTATCAAGATTCAAGCTTCATTTTGTCCATAATAACTGCATATACAAGATGCCAAAGGCTTTGGATCCATTTTGGGAGTGGGGCACACCTGTTGACCCACTCAATCGACAAATTCTCACTTGTAATCTATGTGGGAAAAGAATGACAGGTGGGATAAGTAGGCTGAAATACCCACCTTGCACAAATAGCAGGGCATGATGTGGGTCCCTGCAACCAAACAACTCTAGAACTCATTGCTAAGGCCACACAAGCGATTGAGGGCACTCAGCTAAGGAAACAATACAAGGAGGCTGTGAGGAATCAAATTGCTTCAAGATCCGAGTCTGCAGCAGGAGTAGGGGCTAGTCGGACAAGCCCAGATACCGATACCCACTCCACACAGCAGTCCACATCACCTTTCATTGTATATTCAAGATGCAACCCTGGTGGGCAACCTTCTATAAGGTCCATGGTGAAAGTAAAGGAAAAAGAAGACGCACACAAACTTATGGGTCGATGCTTGTTATGGAGTGCTATTCCATTCAACTTTGCAAAGAACCCATTTTATGTGTCCATTTTTTAGGCGACTGCTATAGTTGGACCAAGGTTTAAACCCCCTAGTTATGAGGAATTGAGAGGGCCCATCCTTCAGGATGAAAAGGATGATTGCACTCACAGATTGGAGGAGCTTCAAAGATCATGGGACTTAACAGGATGCAGTGTGATGTCGGATGGTTGGACCGATATGAGGGGTAGGACACTTCTCAACTTCTTGGTTCATTGCCCCAGGGGGACTATGTTCATAAGATCCGTGGATGCATCTGCACATATCAAAGATGCGGTTTTACTATGTGGCTTGTTGGATGAGTTCATCCAAGAGATTGGGCCACAGCATGTTGTCCAAGTGATAACAGACAACGCTACGAACTATGTGGCTGCTGATAGGATGCTCATGGCCAAGTATCCTACACTATTCTGGACTCCTTGTGTCGCCCATTGCCTTGATTTGATCTTAGAGGATTTAGGCAAGATTGATTGGATCAAGGATACTATTGATTAAGCGCGAAGCATCACAAAATTCATATACAACCATGCAACGGTGCTTAGCTTGATGAGAAAGTTCACAGGTGACAAAGAGTTGGTGTGTCCTGCCATCACACGCTTTGCCACTAGCTTTATTTCTCTTCAGTCACTCTTGAATTCTATGTGGGACTTGCAAGCGATGTTCTTTTCACCAGAGTGGCATGCTTTATCATTTAGCACCAAACCAGAGGGGCAAGCCACATTCAAGCTAGTTGCATATGATGAGAGTTTTTGGGGTGCGGTGAAGGAGGTGTGCACCATCACCGAACCTTTGGTAAGGGTTCTCTGCTTGGTTAATGGAGAGAAGCCCGCAATGGGCTACCTATATGAGGCCATGGATAGGGCCAAAGAATCCATCCATGCTTATTATGAGGACAAGGGAGATCGGGGGAAGGAGAGACTACATATGATATGGGTAATGATTGATGCGCGATGGAACCACACACTCCATCGCCCCATTCATGTTGCAGGGCTATACCTCAACTCTACATTTGCTTACCGGCTTTAGATTTGATGGAGAGGTTATGTCTGGATTCTATGAGTGTGTCCAAAGTATGGTACCTGGTGCAACTGAGCGTACACAGCTTTCCCAAGAGTTGGAAATGTATAAGAGAGCCACAGGATTATTTGGGTTTGATATAGCAATAAATGACAAGACCAACCTGATGCCAAGTAAGCTTCACCTAGTTTCAAACTTTCAAGTTTAAAATTTCATTTTCTCTTTCTAATTCTTTGTTTTAAATTTTATTTTCGTTTCTCATGTTTATTTTATTCATAATTTCATTGTAGATACTTGGTGGGAGAACTATGGTGTTTGTGTACCTATTCTACAGAGGCTTGCCATTCGAGTGCTCAACCAGACATGTAGCTCTTCTGGTTGTGAGCGCAACTAGAGTGTATTTGAAATAGTACACTCCAAAAAGCGCAACAGGTTAGAGAATTTCAAATTCATTATATAATATAAATTATTAAATTCTAATTTATAGATTTATGCCACTTTACCTTCTAATTTATGCATTATAATTTATAAATTATGAATTTAATATTTAATATTTATGATCCTCCTCAGGTGTGGATACTCAACGCCTTAATGATTTGGTCGTCCACTACAATCTCAGGTTGTGGGTGAAGCATTATGAAAGAAAAGTTGATGCGACAGCCATTTCATTGGATGAGATTGACACCACTAATGCATGGAGGGCAGAGTGTGAGAATCCTGTTATGGAGGTAGCCCCTGATTGGCTAGAGGATGATCATGATACTGATAGTGATCATGGTGATACTCATACAGAGGCTTTGGATGAGCATGTTCCAGTTCCAGTTCCAAAGGAGTTTCACACCGATTCTATGAGTGTGCCACAGACAGAGCTAGAGGGAGATAGAGGAGCAGGACTACCTCCTCGACCTTCTCATTCTTCAGGACATCAATTTCGGCCACCTTCTCCAGTTTCCAGAGGACATCATTTTGCAGGGTCTTCTTCTAGAGGACGTCAGAGTCCAGTACGAGGCCCACAAGCCTCAAAGGCACCTACTTCTAGTTCTGAAGGAAAGGCCATTTGCACAGCGATTACCTTTGCTCGTAAAAAGGGTAGAGGGAATCGATAGTTTATTTACTTTATTTCATTGTAGATGATTCGTGAGTCATGATGATGATCATGAGATACATTTGTTATATTTTTTATGACTCGGGATTAAGGGAAATGATCCATTTTATATGTGTGATGTATCTCTAGACATCTTATATATCTTATATATCGGTTTTCTTTCCATATTCATGTGGCAATGTGTTTATTTGATGTTTTGTTGCTTTAGATGTTTAAAAATTGAAAAAAAATGAATATTTTTGTATCTTTTAAGTTTGCCGATTTTTTCCCGATGTTTGTCGATGTTTCGTCGAGATATCCCGAAACGATGTTTCCTGGACCCTGCCGATTTTTTCGCCGCGCCAATGTTTGCAACACTACTTTGATATTGATGGAGCACTAGCCTTGATGAGTGTCTTCTTCTTGTTTGCTCATTTGTTGACCTCTGGCACATGCATTGAGATGGAAACCCGTCAAGTAAGGGTTTTCCCTAAGTATTATGGCTCATTATGTGATTTGGTTGCTCATTGAGGTGGGGGATTGGTTTGCTTGGCACATTGGCTTTCATACTTGTATTTTTGCACTATGAAGAGGAACACCAATCAACTTAGAGGTCCCTAAGGTTTTGGCATGATACTAGTTAACTTTTTGCATCTTGAGATTTATGATGGGTTACTTGGATGGATGAGAGGCTTTTTTGAGGAGCGCTCCATGTGTGCACACTTCTCAAGAGAACCTCCCTTCTTTTTGGCTTTGGTGACTAGATTTGGTCAAACCTACATGCCTTGGAACATTTATCCAAAGCACTCTAGTTCCATTATTACTTTGGGCAAGATTTGAGGGTTTTAAGGAATTTTAGTGGCTTTGCACATGGATCCATATTCTTGGCGCACTTGATAAGGAGTTTGATTTGGTTATAATGCATAGATTGAGGTTTCATGCACATTATCTGTGGGCTGTTGATTTTTTAGCAGCATCGAGAGCCATTCTCTGGGACAATGGAGGCACCTGGTCAGTTACCAGGTACTTGATTCAGTCTAGGATTGAAAAACTCAGCCTAGGGCTGAGATCCATTATCTGGGAGAATGGAGGCACTTGGTCAGTGACCAAGCAGTTAAAATTGAGTCAACTTGATGCAGCCTGGGGTTGAGGCACTTGGTCAGTTACTAGGTCATCACTAGAAGCCCTAGACTGGATCTAGGCAAGTGATGTACTCCTCCTTTTGGTCAATGAGTGATGGGGTCTTCTCAAGGGACTGTCGACCCCTTGTTGAAGTATCTAGCACATGACCTTGGTACCATTAAGGAGAACATGATGGACAATGAAAATCTTCCTTATTTTGATGATGCACTTCAAGCTGACTTGTATGGCTTATGAAGTCAAAGAAGAATAATTATATGTGGTCATAAAACCACTTAAAGGACAAAGAAACCCATTGAGGGTCCAAGTACCCACATAGTTGGTCCTTGTACGGTTGCACCCCTCTTGTAAAAGACTTTGTACCCTTCAAAGTCAAAAGTAAAAATAAAAAATAAAAGGGTCAAAAGTAAAAATAAAAAGTCAAAAGGTGAAATACCTTAAAAGACAAAATGATTAAAATCCCTAAGGGCGTCTACTTACTTTATGGACTCATCTCACCTTTGTGATCTATAAATAAAGTTACATCCTCGCTTGACAAATCATCCAAGACGCCTTCATCTCTGCTAAAGAAGAATTTCGCTGGGTTTATCTGCTGGTCAATTTTTTTCTCTCTCACGTGTGGACAGACTTGACATTTGGAGACTGTTCTGACAGCCGTGGGGTCTATTTTGAAGCAGCAGTTCTGGAAATCGTTTATGTGAATGCTGGGTTCCTTTTGCATTGGCAGCTCTTACACCACGGCCTAGCAGGGCTCACGGCAGCTCAGTAGGGCACACGGCAGCCCTGCTAGGGCAGATTTCGGCTGCCCTGGTAGGGCCATTCTCAGGCCACCCGAATTCTGATTGGGGATTTTTTTAAGAGTTTGACAGCCCTGTTGGGGCTCATACCAGCAAGCACAAGTGCATGAATTAACCTAGAGGGCAGGCCGTGACAGTTTGCAGCACTTCCAAGCTTACAGACATCTACATCAGACCTTCCAGCCTTCAGTTGGACTGTCTTTATCCTTTTCTTTCTTGGCATATATGCCCTAGGGGCAACCTGATGGATTTGAAAAGGTCTGCAAAATTTGTTATCTGCTCATGTACAAACTCAGTCATCTCATTATAAGGAAGATTTTCATTGCTGCGGTTTTTATTCCTGAAAAGGTTTTCCCCAGGATAAAAATGTATCTGTGCATGCTTGATTTCTTCTAC
This sequence comes from Pseudotsuga menziesii, assembly GCA_001517045.1. Lineage (NCBI taxonomy): Eukaryota > Viridiplantae > Streptophyta > Pinopsida > Pinales > Pinaceae > Pseudotsuga > Pseudotsuga menziesii. Next base: position 502,809 of record LPNX010525813.1, on the reverse strand, counting down.
TTTTCATTGCTGCTATCTATATCAGAATTTTATCTACTGCTGATATATAATTTACAAGTCTGTTAAATTTTGGAAGAAAGACTGTTACTGCTATTAAAATCAAATTCATGTTAAAATTTAACATGGGCATCCTTGTTTGTGCATGCTTGATTTCTTCTACTTTTCATTGCTGCTATCTATATCAGAATTTTATCTACTGCTGATATATAATTTACAAGTCGGTTAAATTTTGGAAGAAAGACTGTTACTGCTATTAAAATCAAATTCATGTTAAAATTTAACATGGGCATCCTTGTTTTAAGGGGTGGTTTTAACAATCATTTCCATTTTATACTTATATTTATGTAGATCCACTTTTTGTACGATTGGTTAGCATGATTTGAGTAGTGCCCCACATCTTGTTGGCACATATGTTGAGGTCACCCTATGGTTGAGTTGTTATAAGAACTAATGGACCGTTGCTTGCACATTCATCTATGAGATCCACTGTTGGAGGAGTTTGATAGCTTTATTGGAGGAGCATCCTAGCTCATGAGCAGATATCTTTTGCAGACTGCCTAGTTTGTTGACGGATCATTGCCAGTAGATGCAGAATGGCTACGGGATTTCATAATTGTGGCCATAATATAAATTCTGAGAAGTATTGAAAGAGTTATGATGGTTGCAGATTTTCCCACTTAAAACCCTTGCTGCATTTTGAACATTATTTTGAGATACACCCCAATTTTGTTGCTTGACCATTTTGGTTATTTTGGAAGAGTAAGATTAATGAATACACATGGTAGAGAACACCTTGCACATAGGGCTAACATTTGTATATTTTGAGGCTGTCTTTGAAGGATGTGCCAAAGGAGATGAGGAGAAGTCGCATGAGGTGTTTACGTCCTTGGTCAAAGATGCTTCATTCAAGGAGGCCTTTTGCTTAAGAGAGAGACACATGGCATCCCCTTCATGATTATTGCTCTATGTTGGATGTTTTTGTCTTGGAGAGCTCCATGAAATATTATTCTAGTATTTTCCTTGGAGAAAAGCTTGGATATAGAAATATTTTATGGTTATCTTTTGGACAGATTTGTGGATGTAGAATCCACTTAATATTATTCTATAGTAGGGGAGATTGAGTTCAAATCTATATAAGGATTTGCTCTCTCCATTGTTAGGCGTGGTTGGATTTGTGTGGAGACTCCCACCAAAGCTTAGTTAAATATCTTGTGGAGGTAATGAAAAGTCAAGGGTTCTTCTTGTTAATGTGAGGCTTATGTTTTCGTCTCCAATTGTTGAATGATACTAGAAATTGCTTGCAAAATCTGCTTCAAGCGCTATTTGTGAAGGGTAACTCTACTCCAATAGAAGGATTTGAGTGTGGGTTTTCCCCTCTTACTCTCCTTCACTGTTTTATTTCAGAATGTGCCAATCTTGCATCTATCATCTTATTAAGAGTTGTTGCAGAATTTATACTTCATTAATAATTATAAGACACACCATCATAGCAAGGTTTAAGAGGTGCACCTTTGAAAGGACCCTTCAAAGAAATTCACACATTAACTGACAACAAATTAGGGCTGGTTGTAGAATGCTATTGCAGCTCTGTTTTGTGCTAATCATTAATAGAAACTAGCACTCTAAGACTGATTTTGACTCCATATGCCCTAGATTGGATAGGCACTACTCTTGGTCCACCCATCCATTTGTTCTCTAAAGTTTTTCATACATTTTCCTAGAGAAAACCCCCATTGTGTCGGAAGAGAGCCAACCTAAAGTGACAGAGTGCATTGCTGTGGTGACAATGGACAACCCTTCTTAGTTCCTCTAAAGTTGCACTTGTGTTTTAACGCTTTACCACTTGAAGTGCAGGTTTGGGAGGTAACAAAAATTTTAGATGTTTTGAAAAGGGGAAAAAAGGATATAGAAAGGAATTGAAATCTCTCACTATCACAGATAGTGACATGCCTTTTGCAAGAAAATTACAGTAGGAAAAAAATGAGGTAAACTCGACAAATGAATTCCTTGAACAAGAATAAAATGTAATCTAGGTAACCATAAAGGATGCAGGGAAACAACTGTAAATACAAGCTTATGGTGTAGAGGCCCATTGTTTGTCATTGCCACATCCATCATGGCATCAGGTATATGGTATATAAAAGTGTTAAGATCCAATAGATATTTAACAAGTTATAACTATTACTTACTCCTCCATGGATTGTTCTCACCCAATGCCATAATTCCAGATGAAAGGCAAATCTCATTTCAAAATTTCCAGCATAAAAATAACAACTTTTACTCTGTTGTACTATGTTGTCGTTAGTTATACCTTTACCTCTGAATGAAGCAGCATCCTTTGGTCAAACCCAATAACAGTACGCCTCTCTGATAATGAAAATGTCGATGCCTCCCCAGTTGCAGAGGGTGAAGTAGGTGTGATAGAAGTAGCCACTCCATTGCCATTTTCTGAAAATATTAGACAACAAAAAGGTTGAGAGACACTTCACATCAAAATAATGTGGATGTCACAAAGCCATCTAAAGGAAACAACTTAGTACCTAGTAAACCACCCTGCATTGTGATCACTGCAACTACAGATGTCTCAACGAATCATTAGACTATAAACTAAAACAATGGTTTTCAATGGTCTAACATCTTTTCTTTGCATATATTTTTTGGCTTTGCAAATCCATTGTTCATTTCTCCCCCAACTACCCTTCGATTCACTAACTCTCACCACCAACTTGGATTGCAAGTATGATGAACCTGTGCCTTCATAAGGTACAAGTTTAAATTTTCAAGATAGAAGAGCATTGAAGGACGTCCAGTTGGCAATACAGATGTTAATGAGTTGAATCTAACTTGTGACTTCAGATAATACAAATTCCTAAAACTGAAGACCAGAAATTAGTTCTGGACACAGAAAACTTCAGAAGATCTATAGAACAGAATTCAGAAAACAAGCAATAACTTAGTGTCATAAAAGCAACAATTAACAGGGAAAGGCATTGTAACAACGAGATATTAGAGCATTGACCTAAAAAATTAGCCAGGGCCCAGAACAGGTTGGTGCCACTGTTATTCATGATACAATCCCAAAAGCAGTACAAGTAGCAAAGGAAGATTGCTTCACCACAACATAACAAGCTCAAATTCTAGCAGGGGTTATCCAATGTGCACTCTACCACTTTCACATTATTGTGACCTAGTTATGCACCCAGCAAACCACATCAAAATCAAGGACCCAACCAATTCAGAAAATATGCCATAGCTTAGTGTCATAAAAGCAACAATTAACAGAGAAAGCCATTGCAACAACGAGATATTAGAGCATTGACCTAAAAAATTAGCCAGAACAGGTTGGTGCCATGGTTATTCATGTTATAATCCCGAAAACAGTACAAGTAGCAAAGGAAGATTGCTTCGCCACAACATAATAAGCTTAAATCCTAGAAGGGGTTATCCAATGTGCACTGTACCATTTTCACATTATTGATTGACATTTTTGTGACCTAGTTATGGAGCTAGCAAACCACATCAAAATCAAAGACCCAACCAATTAGTTTTCAAAACTAAAGAAGTTAATGGAGAAAATACGTGAATCATACTCACCAAGCCTGGTCATACTCCAAAAGTCATTTATATCTTGTTATCCCATTTACAACAAAAAAGTTACCTCCAGTTACGTCAAAAATTAATTCTTTAGAATCGAATCACATAATGGTTAAAGATATTTTTTTTAAATCAAAGCAAAATGCCCTCACCAGGCATCTCCAGAGATAATTGGGAAGAACTTGACACTTCTGCTGGTGCAAATTGAGGTGCTAAGTACCCCTCATTGAGGATTCCAGACTCCCGATGTTCACCACACAACTTCAATGGGACACACAACTCTAATATCAGAGACAAATAAATATTTAAATAGACATTTAAGAGAAACTTAAGCCAGTGAAGAAATCATAAGCTGTATTGATGTTTCAAGGACAGAGCAGAAAGAAGTTGCATCATACATTACAATGAAGAGTGTCGTCAAGATTAGGCATAGTGCAGTTAATGCAAAACCACTTGGTACAAACGGCAAATTCTCCATAAGGGCTCCAGCCATTATCATCTTCATCATCTTCCAGGGAACCCCCCTGCTCATACAAAGCCAGCAGTTCATCTAAAGTTCTGCCATGGACTTGCTCTCTTTCAGATGATATAAAGTTCTGCCTGAAGTCAACAGTGCCTTTAAGCTTGTCTCCCTCCGAGTCAACCAACATACTATCCTCTCTGCAACCTGCTGCATCAAAATTCTGGGCATGCTCAATCCTACCATCAATATTAAGGCACACTGGAAGAACAGGATCAGCGTCCTCTATTGTGACATCATTTTCATCATCTGAAAAATCTTCTCCCTTGTCATCAGGTTCACTGTCATTTTCACAAAGATGGTCATCACCCATGCTACTTTCAGAGGACGACTCTAACTCATGTTTGTAGGGCCAGCCATTTTGCTCTGCCACACATTCACCCTTTTCTGGAAGCTGTGAATTTTGTTCAGCTGCCATTGGGAAGTTATTGATAATACTCTATACAGTTCACCTCTGTAATATTATAATCGGTAAATCATCCAGTCCTTGCCGCATGTTAAACTGATCCCAATAAATTCAGAAAAAACACAAGCTAACCAACACACAAAAGAGTAAAGCTTAGAACGGCTAAAAGTATAAATGTAGCTTCAATTTAAAAATGCAAAATGAAATTGAAATTGAAATTTTGACAATATGATACAATATTTCTCAACATAATAACAAAGAGACCAAAACAAGAAATATCCTGAGCACAATAAATCCTAAATTTGAATCCCCAAAAAAGCACATATATGCAGTTTGCAGTAATCTTTCTGTTTTGACATTCTGAAGTCAGTGCCAATAGCCTTGGAACTTGTTATCACTGGAAATTACTTCCAACAAAACTAGAAGAGTCCAGGATATCCTGATTACAATAAAATCCTAAATTTGAATCCCCAAAAAAGCAACATATATGCAGTTTGCAATAATCTTTGCTGTTTTGACATTCTGAAGCCAGTGCCAATAGCCTAAGAACTTGTTATCACCGAAATTATTTCCTGCAAAACTAAAGAGTCCAGAATACTCCTAGGAATAGAGCCAAATGTCACCTCACTCTAATCCTTTCTCTCTTCAGGTTAGGGCTTTGCCATCCGGTTAACACTAAGTTTTACTCACTTGAGGATTAGGCTCTGTACTTTCATGGAAAGAATAAGATCAGGCTGAGCCATGTTCCCACACACCTTGAGAGGTTCTTTACCCTTAAGGTCTTGCTGTTAAATTTTGATTAGTGTTGGTCTGGTGCACATATTGTAAAGGAGTCGGAGAGAACTTGGGAAGCACCGAAAAAATACATGCAGTTAGGGTATGTTGCTGCTGTAAGGCATGCCTAGATTTTGAACAGGGAATGATATCAGAAACCAAAATACTCAGAAAAGGCACAAAAACTTATGGAAGATTACAGAGAGGTTTTACACATCATCTGATATTGATTGTTAAGGGTTGATGCTACCCACAATCAGGTTCAAGCCTAATCCATTCCTTGCAAAAGGATCACAACAAATTATTAGCATTTGCATGGAGGTCTACTCGTCCCTTCCAGTGACCCATTTAGACTCTAGAGCCTTTTTCTGTCCATGAAACCACGCGATTAAGGGGTTGGCCAACCTTTATGAAAAGATTCACAAATATTAAGGGTCGGGACGACCTTTATTAAAGAATTCAGTAAATATGAAGGGCTGGGGCCAACCCTTGTGTATGTATTACAAAAGAATATAAATACAAGGTGATAGAGCGCTATTCAAAATCATTCGTCTTTACATGTCTCCAAGAGTATATACTGTGCATAGTGCAGTCTGTAGATGGTTTCTGAGATAGATCATGAGATTCACTCTAACAATGATTCTCTGTCAGAACTTAAAATCACTGATGAAAAAATTGGCATCAGCAAAAATTGGCAAGGGTTCAGCCATCAGGAAATTGGGAACAATGGCTGAAAAAATGGCAAAAATCTGCAAACTAAAATAAGCATTAAAATTTAAAAGTTTCAAAATAAATTCATTTTTTTTAAATATAAATAAACAGCAACATTAAAATAAGCACATTGGCAAATAAATATGGAAAAAACACCTATATATATATATGATATAGTGGATAGGCCCAAGGGTTAGCTCAAGTAGTCATGAGCCAAATGTGAGATCTCTCTCCCTAAGTTGGGGAGGTCATGGGTTCAACTGTCTTGATCCCTTTAGAGTGAAGCCTATTGGAACTTAGGCACCAGCAGTTTACCCTGGTTACAACCCATAAATGGTGGTAAAGTCTCCAGGAGATTCTTATGCTTGGTTATAAGATAAAAAAAAATATGATGAAGTGAATGCCAAATGATACATCAAAGTTGATATAGTTGTCCAATCAAGCACTTAAACTGGGATAACCAATACAAAAATCCATCTAATATATATATATATATATATATATATATATATATATATATATATCACAATCATGAGTCATCTACAATGATAACATTAGCAGCTAGCCATCAATTCCAATCACCCCCTTTTTACGGGAAAATGTAATGACTCATTTACCACTAGGTCTTGCACCATCTATCTAACAGCTAGTCATCTGTGTATGTGCATCAAAATGTGTAGAAGGTGGTGTTGAGCCTGACACATCACCCTCCTCAGTGTCAAATGTCGTTCTCCTCCCATAATAGTTGTGGGTCATCCCCCCCTACCCCTACCTCTATTGTTGTTGTTGTTCCTATAACTGTTGATTAATTTGTCATTGATGCCAACTATTGAGTCCTTGGTGCCCCTTGTGGAGCCCCTGAGGCTTAGTGTTTAGTTTGTGGTTGTTTTGTGCAAGAGGAGCCATTTTGACCTTGTCCAAGCCCAAGCTTGAAGCCCTTGGAGGCCTTGGAACAATGACAAAAGCCCTGGTTACCCATTGACTTGCTCAAGTGCCCCTAAGTTGTATCTTGGTCCCATTTGAGTCCATTGTCGAGTTCCTTACTCATGGTTGATATTTGGTTACTAGTCTTTGTGCTGCTTGTTATGCTTGTACTTGTCTTAGTCTCTTGATTGGTTGTTGGATGGATGATGTGGCTCATGTGTGTAAAGTATTTGATGTGTTGATGGTGAATCCTATTACTTGCATTGGATGGTCTTGAGGTTGTTAAGTTCTTGTGAGGTCCTTGAGTCCACAATCTTAGATCTTGATAATCTTGCATGTGGAGACTTAGGTGTTGGAACCCACACTGATGGTGGTATATTGGAACCCATTCTTATGGGGTCCTTGGTGTCTTTGAAAGTTTAAGTCTTGAACCCACATAAATGTTTTGATGTCCCTTGGACACTATATGGTCATTGCCATGTAGTAGCCTTATGATCATGCATATGAAGCCCATAAGGTGTTGCAAACTAGTGGTGAGGTCTTTGTACCCCTCTTTTGGGGTGTTGGTACTCTTATAGTGATGAAGATATATAGTGGAACCATTGGATATGTTTTTAATGATATGGAGACCTTGAACCCTGATGATGTATGGTCCTATTTGTGGTTATATGGATATTGGGATTTATATGGAGGTAGAGCCCATGGACGTGCCTTGATATGTTGAAGAAGACTCTGAAACTCTTGTAGTTGGTGGTATGGTCTTTTGCACCCTCATGTGTGGGGTCTTTGACATCCTGAACAAATTGAAGATTTTAAGGGTATTGGACCATGGGATTGCAAATAAACCCATCATGGGGAGATACCCCTTGTCATTCCATTTCCAACGGTAGGTGGCACGTCACGTGGCTCCTTACGGTTGAAGAGATATGAATTTTTGAAGTTGGGGTACCCCACCTTTTTGGGTGAGCCGGCTAAACAAAATAGAATTTAATTATTTGTAATTTTGAATTGCATGTCGGCTCAAGGTAATATTTTTTCTCTACAACCCATATAAATAGAATATCAAGCATTTCATTTTTTCATCACCACTTCTCTTACGAATTTCGCACATTTTGGAGAAAAGTGCAAAATTGTGTGACAGAAAAAATTTTGGGCATCTTCACTAAAATAGGCATAACTTTCTCATACGAAATCAGAATTACAAATTTTTTGGCTCGTTGGAAAGCTTGTTACGAGAGCTGTGTGATGACAGGATATAGTGTTTCTTTTGGGTTTTCTATTTTTTTCTCCATCTTGTTATCTTCAATAAGGTATGGTTTGTGCTTCATGGTTTCTCTTGTAATGGCACATGTCTCTCATGGATAGAGTTCATCTTTGATCTTAGTATGTGAGGCTATATATTGGTATATCTCTTTAAAGTCATTCAATATGTTATGGAAGCTATGGTGATGGTTTTCTTGGCATATACCTTGATGTGATATTGATATAGATCTTGATGATTATCTTGATTGTTGTATAAGTGTAGTAATGAATGAGAAGTTGACATGTAAGTATTAGATATTGTGAGTTATTTATTTGATCAACCTAAACGTTTTCTTTGAAAACTAGTTTTACAAGTGTTGATCATTGTGTCTTTGACCTAAGTGGAGTTGGATTGTTAATGACAACCTTTGACAGTGTTGTAAGTGATTATTTGCTTGATATTTGTTTGATTTGTTGACTTGATTTGAGTAGAGTGGAAAATCCTTTTGTGTCTAAGAGTTTATGATATTGATTGAGTTTGACATAGTTGGTTAAGTCTTTTATCTTATTGGTTGAGGTTATTTGGTTGAAGTATATCATGTTTAACTGTCAAGTATTCCTTGACTATGATTGAGGTTGGTTATGGTGTCATTGAGTCGAGTGTGTTTGGAAAAAGTTTGGTTGACAGTATGTGAAGTCTCTTGGTTGCTCAAATGTGTCATTTACTTGATGAACTAGGCCAAGTAAGAAGGGTTGGTTGACTATCAAAGCACTTGATTAGGTTAACACAAATATATGATTGATTTGGCACAGGTACACAAGCATCTTGGTACAGTTGAGAAAGATTGGCACAAGTTTCCTTATGTGTAGTTGGTTTGACTCAGATTAAATGAGTTGTATGAGCAATTGGTTTGACCCAGGTGGACTGAGTTTGGTGTGCAGACTCAGATTGACTGAGTTGGTTGATGTGAGAAACAGATTGATTTGTACAGGTTGATTGTACATGTTGATGAGTATTGTGATACAGTGGACAGTGATCGGTTGATGAGTAGTGATCAGATAATGAACAGTGGCTAGTAGTGGCAGTTGTTGTGCAGTGTGGTACAGGTTGTGCAGTGTGGTACAGATTGTGCAGTGTAGCACAAGTGTTGATTAACAGGTCCGTCGGATCAGTGCGGTTGTGGTTCAGCTATTTCTATCTTCATATCAGGGTGGTAGGACAAGGCAAGGAAAGGAGGTCGTAGCCTCCTTCCGGTTGAAACCGGAAAACTAGGGAGTGGCAGCTTCCTTCAGGTTGTAACCTGTAAATCAGGGGGTCGTAGCCTCCTTCCAGTGGAAGCTGAAAAATTGAAGTCTTTGTAATAAGGGGGTTGTTGCTTCCTTCCAGTTATTTCTGGAAAACTATTTTAAAAAGGCTTCTGTGGTTTTCCCCCCAGGACTTGGGTTTCCACGTAAAAATATTATGTATTGTGTTGCTATGCTTTCTATGTGATGATGATGATATGATGATGATAACAATGCTGATGATGCTATAATGATAATGTGATAATGCATAATATTGAATAAGTTGTTGATTATAAAAGTTGAAAAAGTAATAAAGACTGCACACACAAATTCACCCCCCTCTCTGTGTTCCTAGTGTATCCAAGACCTCACGTGCCTCCTCCATAATAGGCATCTTGTACTCCACCTTCCACTAAGACCTTCTGTTAATGTTTCCCTAGGAAATGGTATCCACACCAGGCATTTTCTCGGCTGCCTCACCCACTTTTAAAGATTGTAGTGGGCATAAACCCTATCTTTAAGGAATTGCAAGTATGAGACTACCTGAAGCACTAGAAGTGTGGCTCAACACCCGAATAGAGATTTTCTATAAAAGTGGTGCTTTTACACTACCATTTATCCACTAAACATCTACAAAAGATACAAAGATAAAAAAGGCGTAAACTACATTTAATTACAATAGCAAATAGGATATAAAGAAAACACAACTCAAGTTTCAAATAAAATATGTAGTTCAAATTCTGAATTCTAATGAATTTCTTGGCATTAAAATAAATCCTTTCTTGGATAGGAATGTCAAAGCCAGATAGTTCCTTGGCATTCCTATATATCCTCATCTTGTGATTAAGTACCATCCTTTTAACACACATAAGGGACCATTCATAACCTCACCATCAAAATCAAAATTACATGAGTAAGAAAAGATAGGATTATGGACAAACGATGTTTCCTGAATGGGACTATGGAGCATCCTTGTGCATCAGTGATCTCTCAAATTTCAAAACATCATAAAATTTTCATATCCAAGGGTACTCTTTCCAAAATAATTAGATTGTATAGCTTCTTTGGCCCTATCCATGGCCTCATACAAGTAACCCATTCCAAGCTTATACCCATCAACCAAGCAAAGAACCTTCTCACAAAGGTTCACCAACCATGCACACTCCCTCCACTCTTCCTAGAAGAAATTGGTGTACACTAGTTTAGCAATGGCTCCCCATCATGTCTTGTTCTAAATGCACAATCATGCCACTTATCGGAAACAAGCATCTACTTCACCTTGAATTGGCAATGGTGCAGACACTGAAAAGAAATGAAGTTGCCAACAAAACGTGTGAATCTTGGATGTCAAGGCTCCATGTTTCTTGTGAATTTCCTCATGAGGATAAGAACAAATGCCTAGTTATATATGTATTTACTATTTTGTGATGTTCCTAGCCTGATCCATGATCTCCCTAGTAAAGGAGATTTTGCCCACATCCTCAAGCATCAACTTAATGCAATGGGGAACACAGAGTCCCAAAAACTGTGGGGTGCCTCTCCATTAGCAATTTGTCGGTAGCCACATAACTCTTGGATAAACCCATCCAATAATTCATACAACAATGCCGCATCTTTAACATGTGTACACCGTAAATGCATCAACTGATTTAAAGAACATTGTACCCCTGAGAAAATATACCAAGAAATTAAGGAGGGTCCTACCCTTCCCATCTGTCCAATCATCAAACATCACAATGTATCCAATCACCTCCCATGATTTCCTTAGGTGCTCCAATCTAGTAATCTAGTATTGGTATCATCCTTTTTCCGCTTGAAGGATTGGCCCTCCCAACTCATATGTAGGGCTTTATACCTTGGGCCAACACCAATGACAACATCAATCATTACCTAGAAGTACAAATTGGTCTTTGTAATGCCTTGAGGTATGTCACTCCAAAAAAGACACCTCCCCATAATGTTATATGCTTCTTGCTTCTCCTTTCCTGTAACCATTTACTAGAAGTAAGGTTGTGCCCCATTTTCTGTTCTTGGAAAAAAGAAAGGTAAGGGCCTCATAAAAGGGGAACTCGTGGAGTCCCTCTCACTCCCCTTAGTTGCAGATATGCCTGTGGTTCTTGAGAATCTAGCTACTCCACTGACAAATCGGAGATCTGTTGCCTCTTCCTTTTCCTTTTATCCTTTTCATAAATAGCTTGGTGGGCAGCTTGCACAACTTTTAGGGATGACTAAGTACAGACTAAAAAAAAAATTCCCTAGGATTCCAGCAAGGTGGTGTCTTAATAAGCTAACCCCTCCTGTCTTGGACTGCCCACATAACTTACAATTCAATCTTTGCCACCTTGTTCCATCTTTACGTAAATGGGTGTAAAGCCTTCAACATATTGGCAAGCCAATATTCAACTTCAAACTGAAATCCTAGGGCAAAAAAAATGATATCAAAGGATGCTAGTAAAAAACCGGACCACCAGTAAAATAATAACAGACCTGTAAATCATTACATGACCCTTGAAAAACAGTAATAAGAGGCAAGAAACATGCATTTTGAAAACCCTTGCATAAATATAGAAAAAAAAATTGGTTAAAGGGTAGAATTCTAAGAAATACCTGGGAATAAGAAAACCTTAGGTAGATAGAAATCAATCCCCACTCCAAGAAAAAAGCTTTGATGGCAATGAAAACTATTGTTTTTCCCTCCTAAGATCAAGTGCTAACGATGATAAACTCTTCCTTCTCAACCCCCAACCATTGCAAAGACAAAAATCCCTCAAAAAAATGGAATTCGCCACTTTATGGTGGTTTGCCACTACCTCGTGATCTTTTAGGATCATGATGTGATTTCTCATTTTCTAGTTGATATTGCAGTTTTTTTTTTTGCCAATTTTTCAATGATTTTTTCATGTATGCTTGAAATAGATGTTTAAAAATCCTCGCACAGAGATTTGAAAGTAGATACATCTATATGGACTTTAGAGCATTGACTCAACTTCCTACAGCAATTGTACTGTGGCTGGAATTGTGAGGATTCATGTACCTTTCACAAAGGAGGGAAATTCATCCTTATGTAATTATCAATGCATCATTTCTTCCTTCTACACAAACACTAGGCTATCCTTTTCAAAATACTCTTAAGGGAGTAGTTGCTGCCAGTGGCCTTGTTGGCAAGGTTGCACCTTTCAGACCTGATTTTGCTTCCTAGAGAGAGAAAGCAGACTCAATGCTTGCATTCCCAGAGACTGTAGGAGTCTTGAAGTGGTCAACAAGCCACAGGGATACTTTACTCAAGCCTTTTCAAAAGTTGGAGTATGTGTTTTGCATCAATGTGCAAAGTTATGCTAACATGTACTTGCAGAGATGACATACAATGAAGAATTCAGGTGTATCAAAAGTATTATTACCAGATTTAAATCAGACCATATTTACATCAAGATTTACACCTTGCTTTGGCATGCTTGGAAGGAGAATTACATCTGGTTATGGGTGCATTGATGAATCGTTTGTTATAACAAGAGTGAAGGCATGACACAAGAGAAAACTATCAGCGTAAGCTTGAGGTCTTAAAGGAGTGCAAATCTTCTCCTAGATGCGGCACACTCTCTTGTGCATGATTTCAACACTTGGCTAGGTGGCCCTCTTGCTTCATGAGACTATACAAGGAGAAGACCTCTTCATTGTAAAACATGGTTGGATTTTTGGAGTCTCCTCTTCTTGGAGCCCAATTGATATATCATTCTTGGAGCTCTTGTGACATATAATTGAGGTACTCTCTTGTTGATATGTGACATTTAATTTTGTTTCAAGCTTTCAAAGGTTCTCACTTGGAAGTATTGCTAGCTCTTTTACATGGAAATTTCTATGTTTGGAGTTGGAGGCCATAAAAGGGTATTAATACCACAATGGAAGGAGAAGGGTTTATGTTAATCTCTATTCTCTTTTCCTTTGTGTACATACAAGTATTGATTTTTTTGCATTCATTCTTAATTCAGAGGGTGTAATATTGATCTTTTGTGTGTATGTTGCACCCACAAAGCTAGAAAGGAAGTGGAAACTTTATTCAATCCGTTCCCTTGTAAAACCCAATATACTCTTGCACTTCATTAAGTAGGGTTTGATCAATCATGTGACCTTTCCCCCTTAGAGACATAAGAAACAAGGCCCTCTTAAATTGTACTTCATTGACTCCATTTTCCCTTGGTGGATGGACACCAGTCTCTTGATTAGTTTCTCTCTATCCTCCCATCACCTTTTCCTTTACTTGCTATGCTATGAAAGTTTTTGGTATTCAAACCCAGCCCGGTTTCAAGTCAAATTTATGCAGAATTTAATGCGCAACTCAATTTAAATGAGAGCTGTAAATTTCACAAAAATTTCAGACTTTGAAACACTGTAAGAACATCACATTAACAGGCAGAAAATTAAATAATACTTGCACACCATGAAATTTCAGACACAAGGATTTTTCAGCAAATGCCCAGGCAAAACCTAGAATGGGAAAACCTGTTATGAGAGAGAGGAATTGTATTTCTTCAGTAAAATAATGCAACAGCAAGTACAAATTATCTCAACCAAGTAGACCAAAATTCCAACTTCGATTCCAGTGCCAAACCACTTCAAAATATGTGCAAAACTTTCTCGAAATGCGTGTTGAATGTACAGTACGAACAGTCTGAAAAGTACAGCCAATTCCTCCTTGAATTGTGTGCTGTCAGTACGATCTGCTACCTTGGTTTGCATGCCAATAAACTCAGCAAAATTCACCCTTAAACTTTGTGGCCAATCAGCCTAGAAACTCGTGCCCAGTCTGCTGCAGAATCATATTGTATGGACTGAAGTACGGCTGATGTACCTGCCTCAAAAATCGTGTCCACAACCCTGCCTCAAATCGTGCAAGACTCCTCGAAATTAGTGTTGCATTAAATGTTGTACGCAGTGTTTTAGAAACCGGTCCGGCCAGAACCGGAACCGGCCGGTTTGACCAGCGAGTCAAACTCGAAACCCAAACTGGCACAAAACTCGGCCTGGGATCCGGTTTGGTACCGAACCGACTGGACCAATGCTTGAACCGGTCCAAACCGGATGAGCCTGAATAAAGCTGGCCGATTTGACCATTGCTCTGCCCCCACGGTTACGCATAAGGCTAAGTCACCTTGTTCAAAGATTTTCATCCATAACATTCTAAATTCCATGAATTTGGAGAGAGGGTGCATAAATTTGATGAAGCTCAGCCATGAAATTCAATACAAGTGTCGTCGCATCTTTGTTTGCCTATACTGTCATCTAATGTGCCCTCTGCGAGTCTATGACCCGTTTATGACTACCGACGCAGCACATTTCCTTTTGTTAAAACAACTCCCATCCGTTCAATTCTAAATATAAAATATGGGAACCGGGTGCAATTGTTATCTCCTTTATGGACACGTTCTTACGTGGAAATGTCTGAAAGTTGAAAACTTGAAACTGCTCGATGGAATGGTCTGAGTGGTTGAGATCTTCGTAAGGGTTCGGTTGATAGGTCTGGTTGAGAGAATAGTTAACTTAATTAAACAAATATATTCTTTTAAATATACATGCCTAAAATGTTAAATATTTTTTTTATTAATATTGTAATTTATTTTGTATTTTTTAATAATCCGCTTCATTGAAATCAAACCGCTCCGGTTCATTACCGGTTCCGGTCTGAGTTGACCCTCGACTGGTTCAACTCCTGGTTCCAAGTTTTAAAACAGTGGTTGTACGATCAAATGTGACTCCTATACCTGGGCCTTAGTATTCGTGCCAAGCGTTTTCTCTCTCAATATCCAGTTCGACTTTCTCTCCAAAATTGCTCATTAAGGTGGAAGAATGAATGCCTTCCCTTGCCTTTTTGTTTGGATGCTAGAGGTGAGTGAAGGGTCATCTAATCCAAGGGCCCAAAATGATTTAGATGTGTGGATGAGAATCAATGCACTTTTAATTATCATAAAAATTAATTTCACTCACCTCACTTAAATTTATCAAAAAGTCACTTTAATCACTAAAGTGGAATTGAATGCTTATCCCAAGTCATTTAATATAGGGGTCACTTTATTTCCCCCTTTCCTAGTGACTTAGGAAAAATCACTTAGGGGAACAACTTCCAAGTTACAAAACTTCAACACTCGCTCTGACCGAGGAAGTTGTTCTTCACCACTCCCAACTTGTCCCTAAAGAAGACAAACTTGCCTTGCCCCAAGGATTTTGTGAGAATCTCTGCTACTTGCTCATCAGTGGAAATGTACCGTAACTCAACAACTCCTCTCTAAACATCATCCCGGATGAAATGGTATCTGATCTCTATGCGCTTGGACCTGTCATGGAACACTAGATTCTCAAAGAACTGAATGCAACTTTGATTGTCGCAGTAAATCACTGTGGGCCTAAACTCCTGATCAAACAAATCCACCAACAATTTGCGAAGCCACATTACCTCGCAACTAACCTGACTGGTTTCCATGTACTCGGCCTCAACAGAACTCAAAGCAACGGACTTTTGCTTCTGACTGGACCACAACACTGTTGTCGAGCCCAAACTGAAGCAACAACCGAAAGTGTTACTCTGGTTCATCACACTACCTGCCCAATCTGAATCCATGAAGCAAACCAAACTAACTCCACCCGATCTCCTGTAGTCCAGACCATAATCCACTGTCCCAATAAGGTATCTCAACACATGTTCCGCGGCTACCCAATGCACTATCCTAGGCTTTACCATGAACTGACTAAGAGTGTTCACCGCAAAACACAAGTTTGGTCTGGTGTTGACCAGATACATCAGTGAACCAATGAGCTGGTGATATAAAGTAGGATCCACCAACTCTCCCTCAAAAGCATGAAGCTTCCTCCAGTTGGTAATCATCGGTGTGGCCATTGGTCTGCAGTCCTCCATCCAGAATCTCCTCAAAACATCAACAGCATACTTTCCTTGTCCCAGGAAAATAAAATATGACCAGGCTCCTGCCAAACCTCCATCCCCAAATAGTAATGCATCAGCCCAATATCTGTCATCTCGTACTCTGAAGCAAGATCCCTCTTGCAAGTTGCAATGAGGTGCTCCTCCCCTATGATAAATAAGTCATCGACATACAACAGAAGAATGAGCGAATCTCTAGCAACCACAATGTAGTAAAGGTTGGGATCAACCACACTCTTATAAAATCCCATCGACAGCAAATAAGCATCAATCCTGGAATTCCAAGCTCAAGGAGCTTGCTTCAGCCCATACAAGGCCTTTTTCAGCCTACACACATGAGAATCCCACCCATGAATCTCAAAGCCCTGAGGCTGCTCCAAATACACCTCCTCCTGTAGATGTCTATTGAGAAATGCAGTCTTCACATCCATTTGGTGGATCTTCCAACCCATCTCTACTGCTATGGAAATCACTGCCCTAATCGAGCAATATCAGGCAACCGACGCAAAGGTCTCATCATAATCAACTCCTTCTACCCGTGAAAACCCTCGTGCCACAAAACGAGCCTTGAACTTCTCCACATTTGTAGATCCACTTGGAAGTCACAACTAACTTCCCCTCTGGTCTCATTAGAATCTCCCATACATCGTTCTTCATCATGGAATGGTACTCTTCCATCATGGCATCTCTACAAACATGATGTAGAGAGGCCTCCTTAAATGTAGATGGCTCCAAATCATGAAGACTAGCAATCAAAGCGATACCCAACCTGTCTGGCATCACTACAGTCCTCACTGGTTCCTAGGGCGATCCAAAAGCCTCTACTTCCTTCAAGGTGTCATGAAGCCCTTTAGGCTTCCTCTTCCGTGAAGGAGGCTCCCAAACCAGTTTGTCCTCATCTCATGAAGCGTCAAAAGAAGATGGCCTAGAAACCTGTGAACCGAGAGCTGGTGAACCATGTGATTTGATAGCTACAACTGGTGAACCTGTGACCTGAGATCCAAAACCAGTCCTTGAAGTACCTGCAGGCTTTAACCACAGACCCTGTGCCTGTAACCTATGGCCCAGTCACTTCAGAAACCTGTGAACCTGTACTCTAAATTGACGGTACCTGTGAAGTTGCCTGGGGTGTGGGAGCCTACTGCTCCTCCTGCACTGACTCTCTAGACTTCCCTAAGGTCCGCTCCTCCTCAAATCTCACTTCCTGCCTCACAACAACCTTCCTCTAGGCAGGAAGATAAATGCAAAAGGCCTTCGTGTTAATATAATTGTAACTTCGGAAGATATTCACTTGTATATTTCATATTGTATTTTATTGTACCCCGACGGAGATGTTTATTCCTCCGATCAGGAGAGTCATTATTGTATTTAAGTCATGTAAAGTCATTGAGGTTAACCCTCCATTGTATGTCGAGGCATTAGACCCCATAGTTAAGTTGTATTAGGGTTATTAGACTCTCCTAGAGAAGTCAGCCCTATTGAGGAAAAAGTTAAGTCAGGATAAAGTATAAATAGAGAGAGTGACTCTCTATTTTAACACACACACTCACCCATCAAGTGTGCATGAAAGAGAGAGGATAAGCTCACACAAGAGAGAGAGAGCAGTTGTCGAAGATCATCTTTATACTTTTCGATTTTACTTCGGTTATTGGTGCTCATTCTATCTCTGAGGAAGTTACAGGGTTTTCTCCTTTATGGTTTCCCCGAGGAAAATCTTTGTCTCTTGTCTCTTGTGATTATTGTTGTGCATATTATTCTCTCAGATAAGATCCTAGATCATATTGAATAAACTGTAAAAACCTAACATGGTATCAGAGCCAAACTGAGAAGAAGGAGCTAGGCTAACTCTCCTTAGGAGGGCGCATCTTCCTGTAGAAGCAGAATTTGATTCTGGGCATTTTCATTTTTTGGCTTGTCACTACTGCGGGAAATTAGGGCTTTTCACATAAGTGGAATTTTGGAGTGCAATCAGCATAGAATTGTTCCCCTCCTCAAAATCGAAATTTTGAGACCAAGATCAAAAATTTTGGTTGGGTAAAACTTCGCGAAAGTCAAACACTAATTTGACTCCGGAAAGGAAAACCAAAACTACAGAAGACCAACTCCATATTCATTCCGGGCATCTCAAAGTAGTAAGATCTAAATCTCCCCACACCAAGCTTGAGGATAAGCTTGAAGGAGCTGATAACTTCCGAGCATGGAAGTACAGGATTTCACTAGTCCTTGAAGAGAATAAATTGGAGACCTACGTAAATGAAGAAGTTCCAGTTCCAGAGGGAGATGAGGCTAAAGCCTTACACAAGAAGAACTTGGTCAAGGCCAAGAGGATTATTGTTGATTCCATCAAGGATCACCTTATACAACATGTGTCTTCCTTGAAGACACCTAAAGAGATGTTTGATTCCTTGACCAAGTTGTTTGAAGGAAAGAATATAAATCGAAAAATAACCTTGCGAAATCAGTTGAAGAATGTGAAGATCCAGAATGCAGAGACAATACAGTCATACTTTACAAGGGTCTCTCAAATCAAGGAACAACTTGAAGCTCTGGGAGAAGACATAGAGAATGGAGAAGTTGTGATGACAACCTTAAATGGTCTCCCTAGGTCATGGGACTCCTTTATTCAAGGAATTTGTGCTAGAAGAAAGTTAATCACTTTCAGTAGGCTGTGGGAGGAATGCTCACAAGAAGAAGCTTGATCATAGCTTGAGAAGAAAAGATGGGAAATGAAGATCAAGCTCTCACAGCACACACCAAGAATAACAAAAGGGAGCACTCTCATCACAAGAAAGAAAAACATCACCACCGGAATCAGAAGGATAACCTTAGAAGACCCAGGAGAGATCTATCTAATATCAGATGCTATACTTGTGATGAGAAGGGACATTTTTCCAGAGATTGTCCCAAGAACAAAAAGAAGAAGAATAACAAGAAAAGACATCATGCTCACACTGCAAAGGATGATGAACCTCTCAGGAAGAGAACTAGAGGAGACAGTGAAGATTCTTCAAGCAATGAAGAATATGTTCTGATTTCAGCTCTCACAGGTACTGTTTCACATGGGAGCAATGATTGGCTTGTAGATAGTGGGGCTTCCAAGCATATGACAAGATTTAAGGAATCCTTTACGAATCTATCTGAACATGAGTCACCTCACAAGGTGAAACTTGGGGAGGACTACCAATACCCCATAAAAGGAAGTGGTGAATCCTCTTACAAGCGAAACTCTAGAAAATCTTTGAAGATGAAGGATGTTCTATATGTACCAATGTTATCGGAACCGAACCGGTCATCGAACTGGCGAAGCCCAAAATGTGAACCGGACCGAAACCAGCAAAAAACCGGGTTAAAAAAGGCTGACTAAAAAATACATAAAATATTCATATTTTGTAAAAAAACATAAATATTCATGTGCATACATATGAATCCAAACCATTAATACACAAATATGCAAAGTTTCTCATATATATAGCAAATATGGGTGCAAATATCTAAAATAGCACCTAGTGCAATACATCTCTGAGGTTCTAAACCAAAGTACATCAACAAAGAGGCTCTGAATGGCCCCTACAATCCAAAAATAAACCATAGTACTAATGAATAACAATAAAGTGATCATATGTCACTACCCTACTAACTACTACTATTAGATAGTAGAGTCTAGTGTCTAGTAGTCTACTACTCCTCATCGTCATCGCCATCCTCTTCCTCTTCATCCTCTTCAGGAGTGGGATTTTGAACCCCACTTGATTCCCCTGGCCCTGAAGGTGGAACCTCTGGAGGTGGGTCCAAATCCAACCAAGAAAGGTCTTCATAATCAAATACTAGTGCTTGAGTCTCCACAAACCACTCTGATGATGGATCAAAGTCATCCAAGGTTATGTTGCCTGATGCCGGTGTCTTGTTCAACAACTGGTTATGCCTCAGCCTAAGATTGTATTGGGTGAGGTGTCTTTAAATAGTGTTGGGATAGTCTTAGGGTTAGGTTAGAAGCATAGGTTAGGTTTTATTTTGTGTTTTTTTTTAAATTGAGTTCTGTGAGTCGCCAGTCCGCGGTCGTACACCAGTGTACAGACCGGCTGGTTTTGACCGGTTCGGCCGGTTTTGACCGGTTCTGTACCCGGTCTGAGGAAAATTTTTGAATGACCAAACCGGCCAACCCTATAAACCGGTCAGACCGGTGGGTTTTGTCAGTTCCGGTCCAGTTCCGATAACATTGATATGTACCAGGACTCAAGAAGAATCTTCTCTCCATATTTGCATTGAATGCAAAAGGTATGAGAGTTGCATTAATTGATGGCCAAGTTCTTATGTGGCCAAAAGGAAAGACCATAGATGATGCAGTAGTGATTGGAGAGCAAGAGGGAGGCTTATACAAACTTAAGGGCCAACCTAAACAAACCTTGGTCCATGACTCCATGGAGCCAAGTGAATTATGGCAGAGAAGGCTTGCACATGTGCACTATAGAGCACTATCACTTGCAAGCAAAGCATTTAACAGTCTTCCTGAAATCCAGACAAAGCATGAAGGCATCTGCAAAGGATGTGCGAAGGGAAAGAACATAAGGAAGACATTTCCAAGTAGCGAGAGCAAAGCAAAAGGAATCTTGGAAGTCATCCACTCCGATGTATGCGGTCCAATTTCATCCAATTGATTGAGTGGGTATGTATATTATGTTTCTTTCATTGATGATTTTTCTAAGAAGACCTGGATATATTTCTTGAAAAGCAAAGATGAAGTATTTAGCAAATTTAAGGAATTCAAAACCCTGATGAAGAATCACACAAAAAAGAAAATCAAGACCTTTCGATCAGACAATGGGGGAGAATTCACATCAGAAGAATCCAAGGAATTATGCAAAGAGTCAGGGATTAAGAGGGAGTTGACCAATCCATACAATCCACAACAAAATGGAGTTGCATAAAGGAAGAATAGAATGATTATGGAAGCAACAAGGGCAATGCTTCATTATCAGGATCTTCCCATGCATCTATTGGCAGAAGCTGCAAGAACAGCCGTGTATGTACAGAATCGTACCGCACATAGATTACTGGACAACAAGACACCAGAAGAAACTTTCTCCGACGAGAAACCAAAAGTCAGCCATCTCAGGATATTTGGCTACCCAGTGTACATACACATTCCAAAGGAGAAAAGAACGAAGTTAGACCCTTCAGGAAAGAAAAGCATATTCGTGGGATATAGTGAAAACTCGAAGGCTTACAGAATATACTTTCCAGGGTACAAGAAGATCAATATCAGCAGGGACATGACATTTGACGAAGACTCGGCATACAACAAATCCAGAAAACTACCTATTGAAGACATTGAAGAACCAGAAGTACCCAGGATCCGAGATACAACAATGAATGAAGCAACTCCGGAAGAAGATCAAGAAATGGAAGAACCTAAGGAACATGTAGATCCACCCTGTGAGAAGAATTCTCACAAGAGGAAACTAACATGGGTACGAGAGGCAATTCTAGATGCAGAGCGATATGGCGCTCTAGAAGGAATACACAGAGAAAGCAAGAGACCTAGAGGTTAGGCCATACTCCAACTATGTAGCCCTGTTGTGCGACATCATTAACAAGGAACCTTCCAGCTATGAAGAAGCGGCACAAAAGAAGGAATGGAAGGATGCCATGATCGAGGAATACCAGTCAATCATGAAGAATGATGTCTGGGATGTGGTTTCGAGACCAGATGGGAAGTCTGTTGTAACTTCCAAGTGGATCTACAAGATCAAGCATGTTGTAGATTGCAGCATAGAAAAATATAAAGCGAGATTTGTGGCACGTGGCTTCTCCCAGAAGGAAGGGATAGATTATGAGACTTTTGCACCTGTAGCCAGATACACTTCCATCAGAACAAAACTTGCTTTGGCTGCAGTGATGAAATGGAAGATACGCCAAATGGATGTCAAGACAGCATTCTTGAATGGTGTAGTGGAAGAGGAAGTATATGTGGAGCAGCCACTCGGATTTGAGACACATGACAGGAAGACTCATGTGTGCAAATCGAAGAAAGCTTTGTACGGATTGAAGCAGGGGCCCAGGACATGGTACAGCAAGATGGACAACTTCCTGACTAGTTTGGACTTTACCAAGAGTAAAGCAAACTCCAACCTTTACTACAAGGTTGAGAAAGGGAACCTAGTAATACTCCTACCGTACGTAGATGACCTGTTTGTGACAGGTGAAGATGGGTTGATTGCAGATACAAAGGAAGCTTGCTATCAAGTTCGAGATGAAGGACTTGGGCATGATGCATTATTTTCTAGGTATGGAGGTGTGGCAGAGTACAGATGGAGTCTTCCTTGGTCAAGGGAAGTATACAATAGAGATCCTGAAGAGGTTCGGGATGATGGACTGCAAGGCAATAGCCACACCCATGGCATCGAACTTGAAGCTACTTTGCGATGCTTCATCAGAGTCAGTTGATGCCACGATATATCGTCAGATGATTGGATCATTGATGTGCCTGACGAACACAAGACCAGACATATGTTTTTCTATTAACAATTTGAGCCAGTTCCTGACGGATCCGAGAAAAGTTCACCTGGTTGCTGCAAAGCATATATTAAGGTACCTGAAGGGTACAATTGATTATGGGCTCAGATATGACGCGAACCAAAAGGTTAACTTGTAGGGTTATGTTGATTTGGACTGGGTTGGCAGTGCCTTAGATAGGAAGAGCACTTCGGGGTGTTGCTTCAGTATGGGATCAGGTTTGAACTCTTGGTTTGGCAAGAAGCAGTCCTGCGTGGCACTGAGTACAGCCGAAGCAGAATATGTCGCATCTTGTTCAGCTAGTTGTGAGGCAGTATGGCTTAGGAAGCTACTGTCTGATTTGTTTGATCTCCAGTTAGAGGCAACTTGTATCATCTGTGACAACCAGAGTTGTGTAAAGTTGTCCGAGAACCCAATGTTCCATTACAAGTCGAAGCATATTGATATCAAGTACCACTATATCAGGAATATGGTGCAGAAAGGAGCAGTGTAGCTCCAATATGTTGCGACGGACGAACAGATAGTCGATGTGTTGACCAAGCCGCTAGCCAGAGTGAAGTTTGAATACTTCAGAGAAAAGCTTGGTGTACTTCAGATCCAGATTCCTCCCAAGGGGAGGTGGTGGATCCGAAAGACGCAAATGCACGAGAGCCATTCTCACATGGTGGTAGGTATGTCCTCCCATGGTGCAGATGTAAGGGCTATAGTCGAGATGTGTGCATCTGGGATGTGCTTCGAGTGATGATGAGATGATAGTAGGGCATTCAGGTTTTGCAAAGGCATATAATCAGTCTTGGGATGCTCCTTCAGGTTTTGCAGAGGCATATAATCAGTCCTGGGATGCTCCTTCAAGTTTTGCAGAGGCATATAATCAATCCTGGGAGATCCTTCAAGTTTTGCAGAGGCATATAATCAGTCCTGGGATGCTCCTTCAGGATTTGCAGAGGCATATAATCAATCCTTGGAGATCCTTCAAGTTTTGCAGAGGCATATAATCAGTCCTGGGATGCTCCTTCAAGTTTTGCAACGACATATAATCAATCCTGGGAGATCCTTCAGGTTTGCGAAGGCATATAATCAGTCTTGGGATGCTCCTTCAGGTTTTGCAGAGGCATATAATCAGTCATGCGAGATCCTTCAGGTTTTGCAAGACAATAATTCCTAAGTTATACCTACTTGATGATTTGAAGACCTACATGGAGGCTAGGCCTACATCCAGGCTCCACTATGAAAAAGGGTTGGCTCTGTAGAACTTCCTATGACGAGTAGATTCGAGAGATAGCACCATTTGATCGAGATGATGAGGACAATAGCAGCATTGACGATGATGATCCAGCGTTGAAGACTTGTGCCTATATGTATTGATGTCTATGTCAAGAGAATACCTTCCTAGTTAAGAGGGAGTGTTAATGTAATTGTAACTTCGGAAGATATTCACTTGTATATTTCATATTGTATTTTATTGTAACCCGATGAAGATGTTTATTCCTCTGATCGAGAGAGTCATTATTGTATTTAAGTCCGGTAAAGTCATTGAGGTTAACCCTCCATTGTATGTCGGGGCATTAGACCCCAAAGTTAAGTTGTATTAGGGTTATTAGACTCTCCTAGAGAAGTCAGCCCTTTTGAGGAAAAAGTCAACTCAAGATAAAGTCAACTCTCTATTTTAACACACACACTCACTCATCAAGTGCGCATGAAAGAGAGAGGACAAGCTCGCACAAGTGAGAGAGAGAGCAACTGTCGAATATCATCTTTATACTTTTGGGTTTTACTTTTGCTACTGGTGCTCCTTCTATCTCTGAGGAAGTTAGGGGGTTTTCTCCTTTATGGTTTTCTCCTTTATGGTTTCCCCGAGGAAAATCTTTGTCTCTTGTCTCTTGTGATTATTGTTGTGCATGTTATTCTCTCAGATAAGATCCTAGATCATATTGAATAAACTGTAAAAATATAACACTTCGAAGTCTCACCATAGCCCACGAAGATGCCTCTCTCTGTAGTGGGCTCAAGCTTTGTCCTCTTCTCAGAAGGGACATGTGAATAAGTCTTGCTTTCCAAGTCACGATGGGGACTCTTGTTCTGAAGGTATAGGAGTTGTGCTACATGCCTCGTCCCAAAGGAAGAATAGAAGACTCTGATCATGTAAAATGGCTCTCGTTGCTCCCACTATAGATCGGTTCTTCCTTTCTACCACTCCATTCTGCTCAGGAGTGTAGAGTACTGCCAACTGTCTCTGTATGCCCTCCTGTCTGCAAAACTCATCAAACTCCTTAGAGATATGCTCACCCCCATTATCTGATCTGAGTGCCTGAATCCTCCTCCCAATCTGGTTCTCCACAAGAGCTTTAAACTCTTGGGACCTCTGCAAGACCTCCTCAAACTTCTTGCTCCTCGGGAAGAAGATCCAGGTCTTCCTGGGATAGTCATCGATGAATATCACATTGTACTCAAAACCTCGCAAGGAAACAGATGACATGGGACCACACAAATCTGAATGTATCAAATTAAGCACTCCAGCTGACTTGCTATCACTGCTCAGAAAAGCAGCCTTGGTGTACTTTCCCAAAGCACACCCACTGCACACATCGCGGTGCTCCGTGCTGAACTCAGACAAACCTGTAACCATGTCCCTCAACATCCTCAGAGTTGGATGATGCAGATGAGCTATCCACCTATGCCACAACTCACAAAACTCATTGTTGTTACTATGTGCCAAAGCATGTTGGGGTTGAAATAAGAGCTTGTATAGCTTCTCACATCTGACTCCAATGGCATAAGAGGCAGATGGTCCTACAATCTTGAGGAAAACATGCAAATGTCCATCCAGGAAATATACCCTAATTCCTTTGTCCTCAATCATGGAAACTAATATCAAGTTCTTTTTCAGCCAAGGAACAAATAACACGTCCCTCAAAGTCATGGGACTCATGGACTCCCTCTGAAATGTAATGGTCCCACGCCCAATAGCTCTGACAACTGTGTCATCCCCTAACACACCCTCCACATCTTACATTGCCTGTGAAAGCTCAAAGAACATCTCCCGGGCACCTGTCATGTGGCTTGAGGCTCCACTGTCAATATACCAAGTGTTGGTGGTGGATGCATTGAAAGAATGGTCGATCAACAAAGAATACTCCCTCTCAACCTCTATATCAGCGCTAGTGATGATGGAAGCTCTCTCTCTCTCAACATGTCTAGCGCAGAGAGACAACTCTCTCTCGAATCTGGCTATATACTCCTCAATCTTTGTTGAAGTTGTGGTTTGTTGCTTCTTCTTCTTCTTCTTTGGGCACTATGAGGCATAGTGCCCAAACCCCTAAGAAGCAAAGCACTTGACTTTGCTCAAATCCTTTTTTTGTCCTCCCTGCTGCTGCTGCTTCTTGGCCCCACCCTGCTTGGGACCCTTCATGGACTTCTTCTTACCTTTTGCAGTCAAAGCCACATTTTCCTCATCCTCCCTACTATTGGAAGACTTCCCCTCCACAAGACCTCTCCAAGTCTCCTCCTGTACAAACTCATCCTAGAGTCTATCCCAGGAAGGCAAGTTCTCCCTAGAAACTACAGCCTCCACAAAGACAGCCCATGGCTTAGCTACCCCATTCACAGTTGTTCGCACTAGCTCACTGCCAGAAACAACCTTCCCAACTGCTACAAACTCGTCTCTCACTTGAGATATCCTAGTAAGGTAGGAAGTCACTCCCTCTGCTTTGGCCATCTTAATACTCTAATTTTTTCCTCAACACCATCTTTTGGTTTTCATTTGAGCTCTAGTACAAGCTAGTCAAAGAATCCCACATTTGATATGCACAATTTTTACCTGAAATATGTGGGATAACGTGGTCCTTAATTGCATCTAGAATGATCCTTCTAGCCTTTATGTCCTTTTTTGTTGAAGGCAGTAAGTGTTTGTGCATCAGTGAAAGCGAGAACTTGAATTGGATTAGCATGCGTGCTATGTACCACTCCACAGTTCATTTCCTCCAATATAAGCACTATCTTAGCCTTCCATGGGAATAAATTCCCAACGCCATCAAGCCTATCCTCCTGTTGACAACCTAACCAACTAGGTGGCCAACCATATACCATGCACATGTACCATGTGCCTTGAAGATGAGAAAGAAGTACCTAATAAAGGTCTTACAAGCAAGGCAGCTCTTCTTCTTATCTTTTCTCCATGAAATTTACGCACCCTTACGGGGGATTTTGTAATGATCTGTCAGCATGAGAGTCAAATTTTGAAAAACTTAGTTGCCTAAGACTTTATCATTAGAGAAGTCCTTTCAAAATTAAAATTCATTTTTAGAGATTTTAATTATCTGAGTTTTTCACTCAAAAATACCTCTAAACTAGTGAAAGGCATTCTAATGATCGAGTCCACTGGGTGACTAAAGCCCAGGAATGTTCTATGTAACCATGCTAGACACTAATCAGAGTCTTGAAGAATTTAAAAAATGTCCCTCGGCATAAAAATGTTGTTATAAAAAAAGGGTTAAATGGCATCTAATGCCCATGGATTGGAGTATGGGTACTCAAAATCAATGGCATGAATCCCACCCACGAATTGGGGTATGGATACTCAAAATCAATGGCATGAGTCCCCCTACACCCTTGGACAAAGTTTGCAGTCATTCGAACAATTCTTGCTAAGGTTTTGGTCACATTTTCCAAAATCGGTCAAGGAAATCAAGAAAATTGGCAATTAATTAGCAAGCCAAATTTTGGAAAAGTGTCTAAAGTCACTTAGAATGGGAAAATTAAGTTTATAAACGTTATATTATGTTCCTAAGGTGACTTTAGAAGAAAAAAGGGGCCCCCCAAGCAAGTGTTTCACAAGAATGAAAATGTCGCCAAAGGGGGGGCGCCCTCCCTTTTATTGGAAATTGAGATAATTGAAAATAAGCCAAAGTAAGAGGTCCCACTTTGGTGCCCCCGCCACTTTGGGCCTAGAATGAAAAATAAAAATATGAGAGGGAGGTTTTCCCCCCATTTCTATTTGATTTCTCAACTAGGAGGTGCTCCCAAGAGAAGTGGTTCCCTTCTTTGAACTCCTACTCTCTCATTTCGACAAGTGGCTTGCATGCACTTGGGCTCTCTCCTCACTCATTCCCTATTTAAGGAAACTTCCCCTCCTCATTTGGTTTACATTCTATCATGCTCTTGCTCTCATTCTTTTTCTCTTGCTCTCTTGCCCTTGCTCTTGCTTTGGCCATTATAATTTTCATCCATTTATCTTTGTTAATCAAAATCTTTGGAGGAACCGTGTGTCCATTGTTCCCATTGATGATTTCCTTCCATGCTTGAGGAGCTACACAAGTTAGGGAGGCCAAGAAAGCATACTCATTTTCTTTGATAAGATTTACAGTATTTTCATTCCATAAAATTTGTGAGTTTTCATTTTTGTAGCAAAAGAAATTCATATATGTTCTAGTTTGAAGTTTATGATTTCTTTATTCATTATTTGATTATCACCTTCTTATAGTTGTGTAGTGAAAATCTTATAAGTTGCGCGTTATTTGATTGAAGAGTGGGATTCCAGGATTGGATGCCCCATTGTTTCACTTCTTGAAGAGAAAAGGACAAAGTTTCTCTTTCTTTACATACAACTTTTTGCATTTTAAGTTTTAGTTTGTTGCGTGTTTCAAATCTGATTTTAACCGTTATATACTAAAGTTCTTTCAAAATTATTCATTTGGCAACTTTGTGTAAATTTTGTATATATATTGCACTAACATAGTAACTTCCCCAAAGTGATTTTGGGCACATTTTATATTTTTGTTTGCCGGTTTTTAGCAGGTTGGTGATAAAACAAGGCAGAACTCTGTCAAATTTCAGTCGAGAAAAGTGCAAAGGATACCCCAAAGGAAGAGCTTCAAGGCCATCACAAGAAAGGGGTGAAAACACAGTGTTTCCCACTTCTTTCATCTTTTTCTTTATGCTGAAATTTCAACCATTGTAACAAGTCCGAGGGAGTCTCTTGGACTTGATTTCTTGTTTTTCATTTTAAGTCAAATTAAAGTTTCTCTTGTTTGTCATCCTTGCATGCAAATGAAGTTGGGTTTCCCCACCTTTGCATAAGCAATTGTTGATTGGCTTGGGTTTTGGCTTAGTTAGAAGTTCATTTTATTTTGCTCATACCTTGCAAGTGATTTGGCTATGCCACCCTTGCAAAATCATAGCGGCTAGCATTCTATTTTATTTCAATTTCAGTTTGTCCACACCTTGCAAGTGATGTGGCTATGCCATCCTTGCAAAATCGTGCCGACTAAGCATTCAATTTCCGTTATTTTCAATTGCCTGCGCTGTGCAAGTGAGTTGGCTACACCACCCTTGCAATATCGTGTTGGTTTGCATTGTTAATAATTGATAAGTCTTCATTTCATTTAAAATAAGCCTTGCCCCAATCTTCGCCTCGTATTCACTTCCCTTGTCGGTTGGTCCCACTCCAAGTGACAAGAAAGAGAAAAGATTCGAGTTGGCTAGAATAATAGATATTTCAATTTATTATTGCAAGATTGAGAAAAGAGGATTAGTGTGTGGAGCTAGAGGGGTAGAGGTCGTTGGGGGGCTTGTGGCACTTTGTGTCCTCCTGTTGAGCACCCGGCTAGTTCTTGGGACTGATTTGGGGAGCTAGGAGAGAGCCTTGTGCTCTCTTGTTGAGAACCCAACAGTGTCTCTCAATTGAGAGATAAGAAATGGAGGTAGACACATTAGTTAGTTTGTATTTTTTCTGTACAACACTCTAATCCCCCTAAGTACAAGTGAGACCTAAAATTAATTAAAACATACAGGACCATTCGCAAAACATTGCAGAGTTTACTTTAAAAGCACTCCATTGCACATTCTTTATTCAAAGCATTTCTATTCCAAGTTCTTTATTTGATTCAACACAGTTGCAAGCAATTTTCACTTACTATTGCTTTTATTTGCTTAGTGTATTTTCAGTAATTTAATTTAATGATTGGTTATTGTAGAATGTGAATAATTCCAATCGATTTATGTATCTAGTAATTTTGTCAAGTTTAATTTAGTTTATTTGTGACTCCATAGCCCTAGCGAAGCAAACACTGGTTTAGCAAGCAATTGATCATTATTCTTTCTTACAATTTTAATTAGTTAAAATTTCAAAGCAAAGTTTGTCTGTCATTTGAAATTATTGCATTTTTGCATGATTGATTGCCATAAAGTTTAAATTAATCTAATCATCTTTTAACTCCTAAAACACAACCTTTGAAACATAGTCAATAGGGACTACCCCCCTTGACCTTTTTAAGAGTTGGGTCTAAATGAAGGAGTTAGGAATCGAGGTGACATTGGGTTCTAAACTCATAGTTTCCCTCAAGATCACACCTAGTGGTTAAAAGACTTTTCCACAGTCAAGTGTGTTTTAGGCGGCAACACCTCCAACCTAAGTTCGGTAGCCATTTCAATGCAAATTCAAAAATCCAACAAGTTGCTACTCACTGAGAAAAGAAGATTACTGACAACTGAAAATTTCAATGCACAAATCTGCCTCCAAGCTTCAATACCATGAAAGTTTTTGGTGTTCAAACCCAGCCCGCTTTCAAGTCAAATTTATGGAGAATTTAATGCCCAACCTACTAAATTTCACAAAACTTTCAGACATTGAAACACTTTAAGAACATCACATTAACAGGCAGAAAACTAATGAATACTTGCAAACCATGAAATTTCAGACACAAGGATTTTTGGGCAAATGCCCAGGCAAAACCCAGAATGGGAAAACCTGTTATGAGAGAGAGAAATTTTATTTCTTTAGTAAAATAATGCAACCGCAAGTACAACTTATCTCAACCAAGTAGACCAAAATTCCAGCCTTGATTTCAGTGCCAAACCACTTCGAAATCTGTGCAAATCTTCCTCGAAATGCGTGTTGAATGTACAGTACAGACAGTCTGAAAAGTACATCCAATTCCTCCTTGAATTGTGTGTTGTCGGTATGGTCTGCTACCTTGGTTTGCGTGCCAATAAACTCAGCAAAATTCACCCTCGAATTTTGTGCCCAATCAGCCTAGAAACTCGTGCCCAGTCTGCTACAGAACCACACTGTACAGACTGAGTACAGACTGAAGTACGCTGTTGTACCTACCTAGAAAATCGTGTCCACAACCCTGCCTCAAAAAACATGCAAGACTCCTCAAAATTAGTGCTGCATTAAATCTTGTATGGTCTAATGTGACTCCTGTACGTGCACCTTGGTATCCATGCCAAGATTTTTCTCTCTCAATCTCTAGTTTGACTTCCTCTCCAAAATTGCTCATTAAGGTGGAAGAATGAATGCCTTCCCTTCCTTTTTTGTTTGGATGCTAGGGATGAGTGAAGGGTAATCTAATCTAAGGACTCAAAATGAATTAGATGTGTGGATGAGAATTAATGCACTTTTAATTCCCATAAAAATTAATCTCACTCACCTCACTTAAATTTATCAAAAAGTCACTTTAAACACTAAAGTGGAATTAAATGCTTATCCCTAGTCATTTAATGCAAAGGTCACTTTATTTCCCCCTTTCATAGTGACTTTAGGCAAAATCACTTAGGGGAACAACTTCCAAGATACAAAACTTCAACATGCTACAACCATTTTGGTAGGGCAACCTCTTCATCTCACTTTGCTCTTCATTGTCTTTCCCTAGTAATCCTATCTGAGGGAAGCCCCCCTTGAGTTGGAGAAGAGACAACTGGAAGTGCGAAGGGGATTTGTGTGGTGACATTGGCCTTTCCTTTTGAGTTCCCCTTGGATGGCTTGCTTCTTTGGGACTTTAATCACACAACCTATTTTGGGAGGTAACATACTGTAAATATAACAGCAGGAAGGCATTGTTGGAAAAGGCCATTCTCATCCATTGGAGGTGATCAGAGGCAGAACAGCCATGTATTCTGTTTTGACAGCAGCATGAGGGATGTTGGTTGGAGGTTATATGATTGTAGTTTGGCTTATTTTTGGACACTAGAAGAGCACCTCCACGTTGGGTTATTATTAGCATATCAGGGAGTTTCTCTCAAAATGTGGACAGCCCATTTCCGAAGGAACTTTATCCCTTTACTAGTAAATAGAAGCATGCAGGGGTGAGTAAGTGAAAGTGTTTTCTAATTATGGCATTCCATGCATCCTTTACCAGTGGGTCTTATAATTAAGGCAAAGTGGTGTTTTCAGGATGGTGTTCATGCAGAATTACTAATCAAGAAAGTACAGGGGCACAGCAGTGGTGGAAGGGTTGAATTTTCTAAATGACTATTGCATGCAGAAGTGGCAGATTGGGTGAAGGGCATCTTCGGGCATATTTCCTTAACTAGTTCTTGATTCAAGCAAACGACGAGTGGATAGAGAGGGCTCTCACATATTCAACCTCAGCACGTGCTTGCTATTACACCAATTTTCAGCAGTGAGTTCTCTTGCAATTTTTCACAGACTCCGCATTGATTTTATGCAAACATCATCAAGACATAAAGAAGTCGAGTATTTCGGAAGGCTGCCCACAATCATAAATAATAAAAATGGAAAAAGAAACCGCAGTGAGTTCTTATCATTAGAATGTGAAGGGTGCAGCACTGGAAGTTAGTGACACAATCTGCAGTTGATGTCATGCATGGCATGTGCTTCCCCAGACTTGGCAGCATGAGGGCACAGCCTTCAACGATACAGTCGATCTATTAAATAAGGGAGAGCTTATTGTAATGTTGTTAAATTCTTTGAGATTGAACCTCAATTTACTTGTTACTCCAGATAATGAAATAAAAATTGAGCACGGTCCACAATTTCTTTTCTTTCTGTGTGTTAATCTTTGGTGTTGATGTTGCAGCTCTCTCACTTAGCACTACCAGTGAATTTCATTAAGTCTCACTCAATCTTCTCATGCTATTGATCCTTTGAACTCTTCACCCACACACCTAATCATTACTTCCTGGTTTTTTAAAGAAAATATATCGATATAATGTTCTCTAAACCCTCCATACATACTAGTGCATATGCATGTAAATCTATATAAAAATAAACAGATGTATATGTGTGACTATCTATTTACGTAAGATTATCCGCTCATTTATCTATAAGCGCAGCCCCTTTAGAATTTGTGTATGCTCAACTGTTCATTTGCATGTGTGTGTGTGTGCTTGCTTGCATTCATGTGTTAGTTTGCTTAAATCCTATGTAATATTGTATTTGTGATACAATTAGTATTAGGCCACCATTAGCAAGATGAAGTAGATAAAAAGAAAGCCATATTATCACAATTATTTTCCACATGTAGCGTATTCATTAGTGAGTGTGTGTGTGTGTGTGCGCGCGTGTGTGTTTATGGGTGTATACATTTTTTTCCCAATGAAAACCTCGCGAGATCCCTTTTCTTCCCCATAATATTATGATGGAGGGTGACTCAACTACTAGCCACAATAGCAGCTGGTGACCTCAGGGGACTCAACCAGATTTCAACATGTGACCTATGGCCTACACATCAGCAACATGCCTTGGACGAATGGTTCAACTGATTGATTAACCCTTGGGGCTTGCTTAGATGTTCATGGTTGTGCAATGTGAAGCATCTCCAATGTATTGGATCATTCTAACTACCAATCGAAGAAGACCCACTCTAAAAATAGTGATTGCCCTATAATTGTATGGTGATGATATTGTGTTTCACTATTTGCTAATGATGTTCAGGAATGAGAATGATTCTAACTGATTCATGTTGCAACTGCAAGTAGAATAAATAGAATGGAATGTATTGATTTATGTTTTGTGGTACTTTATATTGTGGATTGCAATAAACTAAGTAATTGATGGGAAATCTTATGTCAGTAGACATAATCGTTAGTCAAGACCCCTATGCTACACGAGTCCCATATTATTTTTAGTCCTGGCACAAAACTTCAAGTGAGACCTTCCCCTCGTCAAGGACTGAATATGTCAGTGCTTAAACAACAACAGACCCCTTCTATTGGACCCCATCCAGACCAAGGTCTAAAATCAAGCCAACAAATGGTTCTGTTGTCGAGACCCTTCATTGTGTATATGGTGTTCTAGTAGCATAATTAATGAGTTAACCAAACATTACATAGAGAATTAGTCGTTCAGGGCAAATTGATCGTTTTGAGAAGTAACACATTAAAGGCAATCAATCCCAATGGAAGCACAATGACCATGATTTACGAAACTTTTTCATTAGAGTTCCCAATCGTGTTGTTCGAGTGGTTGAAAAGACTAGGGGAATACATGCAACCAACCTGGAAGAGTAGGTGAGATACAATGGAATATCCAGAACCTAGATACACTATAGAGGTTTAACCATCAAATCGCAAGAGTAATTGATTTCAAGATGGCAACAACCATAGAAGGGTTTGTCTTGGAGTTCACAATCAAATTGAATCAATCTTTTTCAAAAATTGTGGAGCAATTCAACAAGGGAACACACGAGAGGTTATTACAGGAGGTGGCAATGTGGGTGAAGATGTTCCTAGTAAAGGAAGATCCCATGCCCTTAAACTCGAAAGCGATGGTCATGTAAGTTCCTATGCATGGGAGTGACCTTGGATGGGGTTGGTAGATGTAAGTAGGTAAGGGCAAATTAGTACCATGGACAAGGCACAATCTCTAGAAAGAGCATAAAGAGCCCTAAAAAGAGATGAAATAACTAAAAAATGGCGGTTGGGTAAATTGAGGGAGGTCAAAAGAAAAGAGGAATTGATGAGGGAAGCTATGAGTAGGGAAGGAAGCACTGGAGCATATCTGAAGAAATTAGAGGGCTTGTGGAAGCAAGAAAAGATTGGTCGTCGAGCAAAATCCACGGAGTGGATTGGGATAGACTACGATGGTCGAAGAGGTGGAAGGATCAACAAATAAGAGCCTGGTAGGGGACAAAGAGATCTAGCCGAAAGGGCTGGAGACAACATATCAAAAGGTTGCGCCAAGAGAAAGTGATGACCATGCTACCAAGGAGACAACAATCGTCGAGCCACAAATGGGAGAGGTAATCAATGATGTGTTCCAATTATTTGGATTTGAGGACAGACAAGCAACGAACATGTTATAGCCCACTAACAGTGAAGCCAACTCGAAATAGTTAACACCCCTATGCATCTCCAAAAGATCAAGGTAACCTAAACTTAAATTTTGTTTCTAGCATATCAATGAACGTAGGGATAGTAGTAGCGGTCATGCAAGTGGAGGAAACATCAATGGTAGTAGCGGGAGTACAATAGTTGCTTTAAGACCTGTGGTAATAGGGAGAACCAATAATTAGACAACCAATCCCTCAAGGCTTTATTTTAATTGGTAGCTCTGTATACAGCATGGCTAGACCAACCGATAGTTTGAAAATGCAACTTCCCGAGTTCTCATGAAAACACGATTGCAATGCACAACAACATTGGTTCTTATCTGATTTAATTTGGACAATTAAAGGGGTTACCACCCCGAAAGCCAAACTAGTGATATTTCAAACCACTTTGAGGGGAAGAACCCTATAGTGGTATATGAAATTTCTATAGACAAATCCCTTGGGTACATCCCAAAGTTCAAACAATGACAAAAGTGAAACCAAGGTTTGTAGCAAACATCCCAAGACTGCAATGAGCTCAAAACAAGAACTCAGTGGCTTGGAGAAAGATTGTAGAGATATGATCAATGGTTCTAGGACCTGATCAACCGAATATCATACCCAATCCAGGAAACCCAGCACAAGGACTGGGTTATTCAAAGGTCGTTGCCCCTCAACAATGTGCCTTTGATGTAGTAGCAATGAAGTACCCAACAAGTTGCCATGATGCAAGCAATAAAAAATCAAATCAATGCACAAATATCCTAGACCGATGAGAGTAGTTATTGCAACTATACCATCTACCAGTACCACGAATAAACTTGCACAATTCCAGTCATAGATTGCAACATTAATAGAGAAAATCCAAAAGATGAGTCATGCCAATACCAGACGAGAGCAAGTTTGGTGCATCATGTACAAAACAAAGAGCAACGTTATCAAAATCGGAATCGAAAATAAATCAACAAGGAAAAAGAGTCAACGTTTTGAATCGAAACGGGAAAATATTGGCAAATATAAAAAATTAAATATATACAGATATTTTGAATTTTTTTTTATAAACATTTTTCATTGATATTCAAAGTAGCCACGTCCACATACCGCAAGATATCAATAGATGTCCAAAATATATCAATTGTCAACCATAAGATGAGTCCAGATAATAAATCAATGCCTATAATATATCAATTGTCAACCATAAGATGAGTCCAGATAATAAATCAATGCCTATATTGGGATCCTAAACATAAATAACGCCCTGTGCCCCCTCTAGGCTCGAGCCCTTGCCTATAACTTGAATCTCGAAGTTGATCCTCCAAGGACATTAGTCAACACACTACAATTTTTATGGAACTTCCTAATCCAAGCGTTGAAATTAAGGTAGAATTAGAAAATGATTCCCATGCTTAATAGGTGATTTTGCTTGACTAAAGGGTACATTTTTATAAAGGTCATGACAGAGGAGTTCAACAATCAGCACCACCAACATCAAGGTACATAGAGAGGTTGATGTGCTTGATTAAATGCCAATCCCTTCCACTCATACATGATAGAATCCAATGGAAATGTTGCAATCCTAAAATCCTAAAAACTGTTAATTATGTTCAATTCTGAATAGAATCTAAAATTCTACTTTTTGCATAAGAACTCCGATGAGGTTGGAACCACTCCCAAACATCCTGAAAACAATTAATGGTAATGTTGAAAATTTACGTAAAAGGATAGAAAATGAATTATAAGGAGAATGTCATTTTTACTTTAAGAATTTAATATTACCATTACTATTAAACACCTCCAATATGCAGACACACCCCCAGCAATCAATATAATGACCAAAAACAATCAAAATCAGTCTTAAAAACTTCAAGTGAGACCTTCCCCTCATCAAGGATTGAATAAGCCAGTGCTTAAACTACAACAAACCCCTTCTCTTGGACCCCATGGTCTAAAATCGAGCCAACAAACGGTTTTGTTGTTGAGACCCTTCATTCTGTATATGGCGTTCTAGCAGCATAACTAGTGAGTTAACCAAATATTACATAAAGAATTAGTGAGTTCTGGGCAAATTGATCATTTTGAGAAGTAACACATTAAAGGCAATCAATCCCAATGGAAGCACAATGCCCATGATAGTTACGAAATTTTTTCGGTAGAGTTCCCATTCGTGTTATTCGAGCGGTTGAAAAGATTAGGTGAATACATGCGACCGAACTGGAAGAGAAGGAGAGATACAATGGAATATCCATAACCTGAATACACTACAGAGGTTTGACCATGAAGTCGCAAGAGTAATTAATTTCTGGGTGGGAACAACCATAGAAGGGATTGTCTTGGAGTTCACAGCCAAATTGAACCAATCTTTTTCAAAAATTGAGGAGCAATTCAACAAGGGAGCACACGAGAGGTTAGTGTAGGAGGTGGCAATGGGGGTGAAGATGTTCCTAGTAGAGGAAGATTCCATGCCCTTCAACTCGACAATGATGGTCGCGTAAGCTACTATGCATGGGGGTGACCTTGGATGGGGTTGGTAGATGTGTAAGTAGGTAAGGGAAGAATAGTACCATGGACCAAGGTTACAAAAAACGAACCGGTGGTCGAGCCGACTGACCCTGAGAAGCGGAACCAGACCAAAATCAGATCACAAAACCGGTCCACCAAAAATATAAAAACTACTTAAATTTTGAAAAATTATATATATATATATTCATGTGCAACCATGTGAATCCAAACCATTATACACAAATTTGCAAAAGTGCTCTTGTTATGTGCCATACTGAGCAAGTGCAGTCCACAAAGTGCACTAATTACCCTCCATGAAGCACATGTGGGTCTCCTTGAGTGGTATGCCCCATAATCACATGTGAAAAGGTATGGAGAGGCTGGCAAAGACCATGTCAATGAAAATATAATTTCCATGTGTGGACCCAAAGTATGTTGCTTCAACTAACTCCGCATAAAAAAGTGTCCAAAGGTGCCAAATAGATGGAGTGCTTCACATGCAAAGCTGGTCAAAGGTCTTGGAACCTTGAACAACCTCCCAACATAGGAAGATGATTTCTCCAATGCACCTCATCCTCAAGGTGTTAGACCATGTCAAATCCTACGAATAGTAATAAAATACTCAAGGTCGTTACAACTCATCAAACAATATGCAAGTGGATATAGATCCAATGAAGATAAACCTTTTCCACCTACCAAGTCAACCCAACAAATTCCAAGACCAAGGGGATGGCCCCTCCACTCAAGCAAATAATAATAAAATATTCTGATTTATCTCAACATTTGTGCCAAAGAAGGGACTATTCCATCAAATTGCGTCATTAAGCCTTAGAAAGGCTAGATCACCATGAAAGCATGTAGTACCACCCCTCCTCCCCAAACTCAAAAATACGAAGCAATGCACATCAAAAAGGGTACTTATATCATCAAATACATATTCCCCCATGGGTGTTATACTGTTATAATAGTATGTCACCTAGGGAAATCCTACCAAAGAAAAGGTGTATCACCACACCACATCCTACACCAGAAAAAAAAAAACATAAGAAAAGTGCTTACTCCATCAAGCATAAAGCATGTCCCCACCACCCATTTAACAAAAGGGGACCATGTAGAACACCCCCTCCTAGAGACAGACCAATCTCATAACACCATCAATGACTAGGAATCATCCCCATGTCAAGAGCAATGTTATCGGAACCAGACCGGTCATCGAACCGGCGAAAAGCCCAAAATGTGAACCGGACCGGAACCGGCAAAAAACCGGGTAAAAAACCGGCTGACTAAAAAATACATAAAATATTCATATTTTGTAAAAAACATATATATTCATGTGCATACATATGAATCCAAACCATTAATACAGAAATATGCAAAGTTTCTCATATATATAGCAAATATGGGAGCAGATATCCAAAATAGCACCTAGTGCAATACATCTCTGAGGTTCTGAACCAAAGTACATTAACAAAGAGGCTCCAAAGTACATCAGCAAAGTTTTATTTCCTGGGTTTTTTTTTAAAAATTGAGTTTCGTGAGTCCCCAGTCCAGACTGACCGGTTCGACCGATTTTGACCGGTTCGGCCGGTTTTGGCCGGTTCCATACCCGGTCTGGAAAAAAATCCGGTTTTTTCAAATTTTTTAGCTGGTCGGACCGGCCAACCCTGTAAACCGGTCAGACCGGCCGGTTTTGCCGGTTCCGGTCCGGTTTCGATAACACTGGTCAAGAGAGTGATCCATAAAGCAAAGGCATGAAAGTAGCACTAAATCACAAGATGACCACTAACCATGACCATTTTCCATAGAGAAGTCAATCTCCTCCACTAAAGATCTCCATCAAGTAATCTATTGTCACGAAGAAAAGAAGCTACATGAAAATGTATATGCCCCCAAGTTCATCCAATGCTCCAAAGGTACTAATTGCAAACCCCATCTGATGTGATTAACATAATATGTGAAACCTCATATAGTTTGAGGTGTAACAAACCTTATGGAAAAGTCCACCCATGTTATTTTTGGAGGTGTTTGATGGGACATCTAGCTTCATGGAGCTTTCATTGCACATGTATTCATGTTATTTGATGGTGTGTTTTAGCTATGGAACCCACACATGTTATTTTTAGAGGTTGTTAACATGGTTTACCACTAGAAGAAGGGGGATCCACATTGGTGAGTCCACATGTGCCACTGAAGGAGGTTTTACTTAGTTAGTTGCACACCTTCTCACACATACTACCTCATTTAGGTCCCCCTTATACTATGAGATCAAAGGACATTACTACTGCCTATATAGGGACTCAAGGAGCTCCCTCTCTACTTTCTTCCAGTATCAATATCAGAGATGCCTAGCCCTCTTCATCAAGGAGATATTTAGCTACAAATCTTAGCTCTTACACACCCTGCCCACCTTGGGATAAGGAGGATCACCTCATGCTTTCGTATTGATCCATCAGATCAAAACAACAAGCATCAAGCAAAGTTCCAAAGTACTTCAAATGTGGACTGGTGAGACCTTGGGTCTCCCCTTAGTCTCCCACCTGGGAGATTGACAGATATCATTGAGACCAGTTCGAAGGTGCTAAACCATACATCTGATCACACATCCTCATAGTGGCAGAGTGATCAGCTCAAGACAAATTCAAAACAAGGCACCCCCTACCCGTCAAATTGCCTCCCAAACCTAACTGAGCAGCCAAAGATCCATTCGAGGCATCTTCCCTTCGACCTCGAATGGTAGGAGAACGCTTCCTGAGTTCCTCGCTTCTACATCCTCCCCAAGGTCGTATAGACAGATCCCACTATGGTACCTAAAGACTCCAACTGCAAGCCAGTGCCCTAGTCACCCCCATCCCCCTCGATCATCAGACACAAGAGACCTTGACATCATTGACCTCACCTCCATCTCCGTATCTCTCTCTCTATCTCTCCTTATTGTCTGGTATCGATTTGTCTAGTTTAGTCTGGGACACTTACTTTGTACTACCATACCTATGATATTGTCATATACAATTTTCTTTCGGTGTTAGCTGGGCCTAGTGATTATCTTAGTCAGATACTTCTCTAGGTGGTACTTTTACTTCATGTATCTTTCTTTGTCTTACTTTCAGCATTCTCCAGGAGATGCTTTTGCACTCCTAGTCCCATTGACCTACTTTCGTGGTCATTCAGTGGACATTAATACAATTATCATATCTTATCTTAAACGTCAAAAAAGCCTGACAATTTAAAAATTTGTAATGCACTTCATTTGTCAATCTATAAGTAGTAGTCATGTATAGCAATTTTTAATATCTGCATATAGAATTTTGAGATATATATATATATGCAGCACATGAGGATGTGGTGCGACACAAATATCTACATGTGACCAACTCTTGCTGAAGTGCATGAAGTGAGTTGAAGTGCTCCAAACATAAAAGGCACATTAGGATAGCTCAATCAATTTGAACCAACAAGTTTTAACACAAAGATTGTTGAAAAGTTATGGGTTCAAGTACAGTATAATCTCTTTAGATTAGGAGTACATCTTGTACTCTGACAACATTTACCCTGAGTGCCATTCACGAAAAGTTAGACGCTTTTGGAGGGTTTGACGAGGACATTTTCCAAAGAAACTATCATAACTCAATTGTCAATCGACTCTAACAACAACCATCACTAGCTACTATCCACGAATGCAACTACTCATTACCATTATTCAAAGAAAACCACATCACAGAAAATGCCCTGTTGGTGGTCCATAAAGGGGGCGACTTCCAATCCTGCCATATGCCTCCAGGTCTTGGGTTGTTAACATGTTTCCTTACGTCCAAGGAAGACAAACTCTTAACTAATTAGAAACACTTTTATGTCTTAGTCTAGGAACAAAAGACAATTTCGGCATAAATTATATCCTCAAGAAAGCTATTATCCCTTGTGGTCATCATCACGACTAGCTCTAGTGGGGTCCTGTGCTTTCTAGTACTATCTAACCTTAGTCACATACATAAGACTAGATACTATCCCCGATTACTATATATATATATATATATATATATATGTGTCTATATAAATAAATATAAATACATACACACATCACAAATATATAATCCAACAACTTCAGCTTTTTTTCCTTTGGAAAAAAATATATAATCCAACTTCAAGTCAAAGATGGAGTCTTAAAAAAAAGACAAAAACTTTAGAAAAAGACGTGAATATGGCTTTGACAACGGGTGGCGGAAAATATACGAACAAGAAGAACCCTTTCAAGAGCTCGAATTAACACTGTTAACTACATCACTGTGCGTGTATGTAATCTAATTACATGTATATAGAACACATGCACGTAAAATTGAATGCTGCATTTATGTATTTCCCGATAGTAAATGGATGAATGGATGGAGGGAACAACTGATAATAACTCTCCAAGAATCTGAAGAAGCAAAATAATCGTTTCAACTTCCCGGATTATTCAAACCCTAATCAATCTCAATCAAATAATGCTCGGAATAGTGGTTGAAAGACTGGAATGAGAACCATCCTTTCGAATAAAAAAATTGAACAGAAAACAAGACTGAGAAATGTCCAGCGGAAAGAGAAACGGTTGTTACCTTGAGTCGATAGATTCAACCCCTAGGGTTTTTAATTTTGCAATTCGTAGACCGACTGAAAGAAGAATGGGTTCCCACAACGATGTGGCGAAGAAGAGGTCTGCGGATCGACGCCTGCCCACCGTCGACAGCAACGCCGATCGATCCAGTCCGTTCTGAATCACTAATCCCTTCAATCACTAAAATTTAAAACCGGGCGACAAGAAGGGGCCGAGATGCATTAATAAAAAATTAATAAAAAGACGGTTTAACCCAAGGAAGGAAAGAAGATAGAATTTTTAACTCTTTAAATGAACCAGTGAACCATGACAGGGTGATTATTGAACTCTTTTTATCTTTAAATGAAACCAGTGGCATGATGATTATTGGAGCATGTACATCGATTTAATTCATGCTCAATCATTAGTTCCTCTTACACTAAGGTGTATCCTTCACTATCTTTTACCCATTAAGGACACTTCACTATCATGGTCTTTTTCGGGGGCGGGGTGGGCCTTAGCTAAAGCAAATGAAGGTAGTAATAAATTTATATTTATAAAATTTAAAAGAAGATATAACTATTTGAGGTTATTCATGCCTTGTATAAGGATGTTAAAGGTGATACATAGTTACAAGGATGTTAACGGTGATACATAGTTTTGTCAATTTTTATTTTCAAGAAAAAAAGTCACAGCTTTATATTAATAAAAACTATATAGTTTATTGGACCTCTTGGTCATATATTTCACAATAAAGTAATGTATTGTCTTGTTTGATAGGCCTATATTCTGCTAATGTAACTATCAAATTAGCATAGATCCATTTAAAACCTGGATCTATCAAGCATCGAGAGGAATCCAATTTCTTGAGATGTAAATTTTTTTACCATTTGGATCTCTCTCGGTACTTGATAGATCTGGGTTTAAAATGGATCTATGCTAGTTTAATTATTATTATTTTTTTATTTAAGTGTATATGTAATTTATATTTTTCATTATTTTTAATATTTTTTATTTATGTCGGCTAACATAACGTGACAAGATCTCCCGTGTATTAGGTTGGAGAGTGTAACCTGTAACGTCACAAGGTCAAAAACATATAAAAGATCCTAGTATCGAGAGCACTCCAACGACGTCAATGATCCCTCAGTCACCTCCCATTTGTCAATAAAGCTTGCCGGCAAGAGAAGGCCTTTCTTGGAAAGCAAGTCAGCCTATGAGTTGTTCTCCCTTAAAATATGTTGGAAAACAAGCCGATGAAAGAGTGGTCTGACCCTGTCAATATCCTCGTAAAAAGAAAGAAGAAAGATACCCCATGGTGGCTTACTCAGCTTGAGACAATCTACCACCAGTTTGGAATCACCGAATATCTAAAGATGTTGCACCCCATAAGAGAGAGAGTAGGATGTGAAAGGTAGTAATGTTTTTGTCATTTATCATCTCTATCAAATATATCATATATACATATATGTATTTATCATTTTTTATATCTTTATGTGAATGTGAATGTTTTATGTCTCGAGATTCATATTTAAGGATAGATTTTCAAGGTTTAACACTTTATTTGAGCTTTGAAATGATAATTGCAATATATGATAAGTGAAGTTTATGTGTTTTCTTAACTATTTGATGACTCTTTAAGATATACTTTTTCTATCTGTATTTTCGAGCAGAGGATCATGAATGTTGGTAGGTTTATATTTTTTCCCTTTTTCTTTTAGATTTCTTTCCACTCAATCGATTAGTTTGAGGTTGGTGGAGTATTTGGTAAAACAAATTATCTTACTTCCTCTAATGTATACAAAAAAGTTATTTTTCATCCTCAA
The DNA here is from genome assembly GCA_001517045.1 of Pseudotsuga menziesii. Taxonomy (NCBI): domain Eukaryota; kingdom Viridiplantae; phylum Streptophyta; class Pinopsida; order Pinales; family Pinaceae; genus Pseudotsuga; species Pseudotsuga menziesii. The sequence continues at coordinate 458,971 of LPNX010525813.1, read as the reverse complement.
AATAAGTTATTTAATGATTGTCATATTTTTAACACCCTTTGAGGATGTGCAATCAAAATAACCTGCAAATGAGGAGTTGGTTCCTTTGACAAGGTTAAATCCATCTATGTCACCTACTTCAAATGGAGAGGTTGGGTATGTTATCCCCTCAATTTGCATCATTAAAATTGTATGGCTAATTGGGAAAAATCAATCGATTTTGTAGTATATCAGTTTGCCCTTTTCTGCTTGTCTTATGTCTTCTATAAACTTTATATTTTCTATCCTTAATCCTCATTTTTATTTCTTTCTAATTCCCATACCCTACCCATTCCTCTAGCTTGGACCAAAATCCTTCATCTTGGGCCAAGCCCTTTCCACCATTCTCCATACTTAGTCGATTTCCAAGATATAAGTGTAGAGCTGCATAAGCCGAATTCCAAAATGCAAGTGTGGAGCTCCATAACACCTTTGCATGCCATTTACCATGCATTTGTCTTCCCCTCCATTACCCTTACATTCCTTGCTTTGCACAATTTCCACTTCCTTTCCTTGAGGACTTAATCATTTGTCCTAATGTGGAATACAAACCTCCATACCACCTCTACAAGCCATTCACTATACATTTTCCTTACCCTCCATTACCCTTACATTTCATGCTTTGCATGATATTCATTTCATTACCCTGAGGACTTAATCATTTGTCCCAATACAAAATGTGGAGCACATAGCTCCCTTTCCTCCAAACCTTCCCTCTAATGCTCTATATTCCCACACTATTGCATCTCGCACTCAACACCCCTACCATCGATTCCTTGTGTATTGCATATCCTTTATGCACTGCATTCTCATATCCTTTGTGTACTCCGTTCTCTCCACTACCCAAGTCTATTGCTCCACAATGTGAAATGTGGAGTGCATATCCTCTATTGTTCCTTCCACACTTTGCTTATCCTTTGCCTCCCTGTTCAAAGCTAATATTTGACTTGGGATATGTGGCATACCAAGCAATGCCATGTGACAACAAGCGACACCCTGACCAACTAGCAGGTGACTTAGAGGCGATGACATGGAATGAACACAACAAGTGGAGTCTAAATTATCACGTGTGGTTGTTATGGCAGCATCAATAATGTCATAGCTTGGGTTCATTACCCAATCATAATGAGAAAGGGCTTACCTATATAAATGACAAATATTGCATTCCTTTGGTGCATGTGGTATAAATAACAAAATGGGAAATCCAAGGGTCGATATTTGGCTTCAATCACTACTGCAACACACAGTTATTGCGTTGATATAACCTTCACATCCTTGCTTGATTTTTTTTTGTTGGTGTGTGTTGTGTTTTCACGTTGCAATATGTGTCATAGTTACAATGCGTGTGTGTGTGGTGGTGGGGGTACGTCCTCCTTGAAACCCATCTATTCTATGCAAATTTCACGTCAATACACTACACTAAATAATAAAGACAATTGTCGTTCAAGTTGCTACTAAGCGCTCAGTGTTGTGATATACCACCTAGCCTAGATTCATGCTAAAGAATTCTTCCCTATAAATGCATTTGATTTCAATAGGCTTGATAAAACCATATATCCTCAAATCATGACATTTTAGTTCCCCAAGAATTCAAACCTGCCTAGAACACATGTTGTTAATAATACTCTGAGAGAGATACATTATAGAGTAGGAAATCATGTTTTCATCACTGAAGAACCAAGGAAGATGAACATACTTAGTGACTATGTATGAATAGGGACTTCATTTTCATTTCCTCCACACTTATTGTTTTCACCATCACCTTTGGATTCATCATCGCCCTTCTTCTCATCATCCCCTCCTCCCTTTATGTTTTATTCACCGTCATTTTTCTCCCCACCATCATTCTTCTTATCCCCACCACCACCACCTCCCTTCTTCTCATCATCTCCTCCTCACTTTATGTTTTAGTAATCGACATTTTTCTCCCCACTGACATCCTTCATATCCCCACCACCACCACCTCCCTTGTAATGAGTCTAAATTAGATATTAGTTTAGTAAGTAATACCTATTAGATAAATGGGTCAACTCATTTCATATGAACAGATGCAACCCTTTGGTAGGCTTGCATATATATATTGTAGCTTTTCAATATAAATTCGCATCATCCATTATTAAAAACATTATTAAATATATATTTGTAAGTTTCTCTTTAAGTTGTATCATAGCCTTTGTTGTTGCATTGCGTGAAGAAGTTTTTGTCAATGGGATTCCTCTCATCCACCATTCACACTCTCATTCTCTACTCCATGCTCATACTCTCCTCGTTCTCTCCATTTCATCACTCCTCTTCACGTCTCTCCCCACACCAAGCGCTCAGGTCTCTCATATCCCACACGTTGTTCCCATTGTCCCTACGCCACCATTATGGTCCCTACGCCTCCTCTTTGCTGCACTCGCCACACTCCACACTCCATCACCCTACTCGCTTTTCCCTTTGTACTCTCTCCCACACCTACACCTCCACCCACACCCTCTTTCAATTCATTCTCCATGCATGCATTCTCCCTTAACTCCAACCTCCCTTCCCTCGTATTCATCATGTGACCTCCCACTTCCAAGCATTGCGCCCTCCATGCCTCCATGCTTACCTGCCCCCTCTCCATGCGCATGCTCTATCGCCCTCCTTCCACACCCTTCCTCCCTCTCTCCTCACTACTCTGCGCACACTCATATCAACGCATTCACATATCCATATCCATACCCATGCATTCACAACCCCCATACCCACGATCCGCTTACATACACTTCATCGCTCTCCTCCAATTCCCACGACCTGCAATCTCCATGCACATATTATCCCTTACTGCAATCACCCGCCCCATGTTACATCCAACCCCCCATCACCACTACTCTCGTTCTTCAACCCTCATCGTCCTCTATCCCATTACAAATCACCCATCCCTCACGCTACCTTCACACCGTTCTCACACCTTCATCCTGGTTTCACCCATTTTAAAATAAAATAAAATTATATATATATAATAATAATAATTTAAAAACCCCCTAAAAACTAAAAATAAAAATAAACATGTATAATCATAAAATTGTTATTTTTATAATATTTATTATCACTTTTAATAGTTAGTTTTTCAGTAAATTTCGATTACCTTTGAATATCTATAATTAAATTACAATGTCTACAATAATTTCATAAGTTTTTTTAATGGAATAGTAGAAATAAAAGAAATGTTAAAAAAACATGTAGAAAAAGTAACAATAAAATAAGAAGAATTTATGCATCTCCGTGATAAGATTTTTTAAGAAATAAAAGAAATGGTAAAAAACCATGAAGAAAAAAGAAGAATTTATGCATTTCGAAGAAGAAATTGATGAGAATTACGATAACACAAACGCAAATGTATATGTAATATATAATAATGATGATATCAATCAAGTTGGTGAAAAAGAAAACAACTAAAATTTGTCTAAGAACCAAACTCGGAAGAAATGATTGAGGAAAATGAAGTCAAGGAAGATGGTAAAGGTATCACGGTAAACACAAGGGATCAAAAGGATAACAAAAATACATGGTAGGGCATCTAAACAAAAAAAAAACAAGGGAATAAAAGGATGAGTATACAACCATGGTATACCAATTGAAGTCAAGGATTGGAAATGATCTAAATTTGAAGGCAAAATCCATTAATCAAACAGTGAACCCTCATTATGGGATAGGGAAGTTCAAAATTGCTACCACACACAGGACAAAAGAAACACAAAAATCATATCTATTCCCTCCTTATATTCCCCCTCACCAAAGGTTAACGACATCAAATACAAGGAAGGATAAAAGATGATGTTTCAAATGCAATGCTCCAAATTGGATGTCAGGTCATAAATCTGCATATGCACCATAAATGAATGAATATTATGTTACTCATATGAGAAACTCCATACAAGGAACATAAATGAGTTGCATAAATGGTCTAGGCACTTCTAACTTTACAGATATAAACACTTCTTAGTTTCCAATATGCAAATCAAATGTAAACACTAACTCTCCCATATTCAATTATGACGCCATAATCCACACAAATTTAAAATCTACAAAAATGCCTAGTGAAAATCTAGAGTGAAGACAAACCAGAAACCATGTCAAAAACCCAAACCGAAGCCAAGGCCATTATAAGGAAGATGATAGCGATGACAGATGTAATTCCCCGATGGTAAGCCCCGAACATATGCAATTTTTTCATTTGTTATTATGGTGGCATTAGGTGCCTAGACTATGGACTGTGGAAATTATTATTATTATTTTATTATCTTCTACCTATAATTAAATAATGGCTCAACACGGACAACAAACGTGGTTGAGGGGGCCTTGGATTCCACATGTGAGGGGTTGTGGGGGGGATAGGAGTTGTTGTCCTTCCTAACGGTACTCTACCTTTCTTGATTTTGGTTCCATTAAACTTTAGAGATCCTAGGACACCTAAATAATGTTTTGCATGCACCCATGCACCATGCATGGTGATAATATTCCCTATCCAGGTCGTCTTCAGTTAATCAGAGTAAATTTGGAGTGAATTTGAGTTACCTTTAGTCATTTGAAGTGATTTGGGGCAATTTGAGTTCTCTTCGGTCAATTAAAGGGGTTTGGAGTCTAATTCAAGTTATTCTCAGCTAATTAGAGTAAATTTGGATCAATTCAAACTGCATGGGATTAGTTTTATGGAAATTCAAATCAATGGGTAGAGTTTGAGTTGTCTCCAGTGCATGAGAGGGATTTTGGGAAGGTTTGAGTCAACCTCAGTGATTGTGAGTTATCTGCAGTGATTAGGAGTGGTTTTTGCCAGTGGATTCGAGTCATCCTAAGGGAGTTTGATTTGCTGTTTGGATAACTTGAATAGGTCAGTCAGTGGGATAGATAAGCCCTCCGTGATTGGGAGTTTCTCCTCTATAGTCTTTATTCAGTCTCTCATAGGCAATTTGAATTGGTCTCGATGGATTGTAATTGCATTCCATTCATTCATTCTTCCATTGGCAAGTTGGTTGTTCGGTGGTGAGAGTGCTCACCCTTGAATTCAAATGCCAGAGAGAGGATTTGAACGGTAATTTTGCACCTAGTAGCCAAGCTTTGTTGCAGGTGTTACGGAGAAAACTTCCTATGGCTTGGGGTAGACCACAACAGATAGTGTGACACCAGAAATCAATCCATTTCCATATGCAATAGAGTTAAACAAAGCTAACACTAGGGGATGAAGAACGTACCTTATTCTGAACAGTTGTAGTAGATCCTCGTTCAGCTTTTCAACCACACTTGCACCTACATTCCATTCTCAACAACAACAAAATATATAAGCATGATAGATATTAAGTGTTAGGCCTACTCTAGCATATACAAATCCAATATGTATAAATCAAAGCAACTACATCCATGGACAAGAATATTCATAGTTACACACATGCAATGGGCAAGAAATGGATATTTCTTAATTATAAATAGAGATACAAGTGATAACCTCTATCGGCACCTCGTTGAAATGGACAAACTGATTCCTCCACCACTTCAATCCTCCATATCCATGGCAAGCTCACAATGCAATGGAAAGATTGGGAAGAGCATCCATGGGTGTTCAAAAGGACAAAGGGATGTAGACTCAAGCAAGTATGAATGGTGCACAAATCAACTATAGTTTCCTTGCTCTCATCAATTCTCCTCTCTAATGCATCCAAGTAGCTCAATATATATCCCTTCAATAAGAAGTGAAGGGTCGAGTTGGAGCGTTTCCAGGCATATGGAAGGGCAATAGTCAATTTATTCGTGACTCATTAAGGAAAAATCCAAATATTTTATTTTTGAGCATATTTCCCAATGTACGCGGGTCATAGTGGAGCAAGATGCATGTACACACTGTCTGTAAGCTGGTGACCTGCATAGACCCATAAATATGACCTTTTTTAAGTGATCTCTTTGATCATCAAAGTTTATTTTGAGAAAAGGGGGCCCAACGAGTCTGCATAGGGACATGGAAGGGCATAAAAGCATGATCTACCAAGTGTGGTAAAATAATCTATAACAAATACCCCCTAATGTGTGAGGTCAGAGGGGTAACACAATGGCCAAAATACATTATACCAATCCTAGAAGTGGAGTAATGAAGACCGAGGTGGAAAAACTAGCCACTCATAAGTACAATACAATAATAAGTCTTAACATGTGACTACAAATATGAAGTATAGCAGTCTCAGATACATAATAGTACAATGACCATGAATAGGCATATAAACATATGTCTCATGTGGTCATCGCCATGTACAATATACAATGAATTAATATCTTCATACTGAATGAAGACATCTGATAGTACAATGGAATTTGGGCATGAGAGCTGACATCTCATGGATACTGGAACGATAAAAGAGGTAGCATATATTGAATGCCACCAAGCTTGGCGGTCCTCTACACAGACTGCTACCGTTACATGTCTCGTCATGCGAATAAGGGTGTCGAGGTCGAACATGATGGACCATCGGCTGAATATCGATCATTGATATATATTGTTAACAAACGTGAGATATCCCACCGATATGATAATGGGAATCAAGATACTGAGTGCAATCAAACAAGTGTGAATAGATGTGTTGAGGTCGAACACTTGAGAGAGTCCATCGATCAGGGGACATTGATGTATTCCCAAAAATTGTCGATGGTGAGAGAACTTGCCACTGATGACTGCAAGTCTCAAGGCACTCAATGGACTCTAGAATCCTATTCCATATAAATGATATGAATTCGATGGAATGGAATCCGCTGGAAGGAGATCATTAAGGAATCCCCCATAAACCAACACGAGGTACTCAGCAACGTTGGATAATTTGGAAGAAATCAAACAAACAAGATGTGCACGAACCAGTAACTATATCGGGAATGGCCGACATGCAAAGACAAGATAGTTGAGGAATGGCCGACTCAGGCTAAAACTTCCTTCGAACAAGAGCATAAGGCAAATGGTGACTCACATGCAACATAGAATCAAGATGAAACCTAGGAAAACTATGCGACACAGGAAGCATCCACTGAGGCTCCATAGGGACTAGAAACATAACTAGTCGGTGGAGAAAATTCATAATAACGAGTACAACTCCTAAAGTCATACTAATAACCCAACCAATGGATGGAATATACAATGATATGTTCAAAGGCGATATGACATGACAACTTCCAAAGTAATATCATTTCTCGTTCGACATTTTATGTTTTTTATTTTGTTGGTCCTTTTCATATTAAAAATATTGAAAAAGAATAAAAGTGCTTATAGTAAATAACTAGGAGGAAACTAGTGTCGCAAGCAAGCAAACTAGTTCCAAGCAGTGGAACATAACTATGCTCAATGCAAGGAAGCATGTGCAGGATAAGGTCACTCGGGGGGATGTCTCCTCCGGGTAAGGGGTGATCAAGCTGCAAAATATATATATAAGGCTCTACTTGGCTGGAATTGAGGTAAGCTCAGGCTATATGGCTCATAAAATTGCAACAGGCAGCCGACATCAAGCTCAATACAGTAAGCGAATGCATGGATATGCAATTACAACTTGATATAAGCGGGAGTCCCTGTGGGAGAAGGCCAACATAAAGTTCAAGAAAGAATATGTGGTTCTTGCTCAAAGACATGGCGTGACTATAAGGGACTCCCAGACTTAAGGGAGGAATCACAACATGGGTACCAAATGGAAAAGCAGGATCTAACTAGGGCACCCATGAGTAGGAAGGGTCTACCACTTACGTAGTGCCACTTCTAGCAGCAGTGTGAAGGTTTTGTAACATTACGAAGTGGGTTCATACCTATAGTTAAGGCGACATGGTCATAGGACGATGCATGATGCATACGAAAAGTGATCTTGTCCTACATTCCAGTTCGAAATTATATCTTTTATAGACATGAACGAGTCAAGACCTCGATGAAAGTGCACTCAAAACAAGTCCCTACACCACAAAATTAGGCCAAAACAACTAGAAAAGGTTTATAAAGGTCCAAATTATAGGCTAGTGGGAAAAAATTTCAAAAGAAATTTGATAAATATTAAAAAAGTCATATTTCACCATACCATTTTGTTTTTTACCACACATAGTGCATTTGGAGCCATTTTGGACCACTAACTTCAATTGTCGATTCTGGGAGATAGGAGCAACGAAATTGTGAACCGTCAGGGCCAGGTAGATCCTCATCTCATACCTCATATTTTCTGTGTATTTTTTTCAATTTCCATGGTGTAATTTTTAGTTTGGAGCAGCCTAAAAATGGATATCTCGACCCACGCCAGTCACAAGCCATCGAGTCATGTATAGGGCCTGATGTGCGTGGGCATAACACAGATAGCCCGCTTACATACGCAACTGTCACCAAAATAAGTTGCGTATAGGGTCGCAGATATCCAAATTAAAGGAAAAATCTCATCAAAATGAATGTTTGTTTTGCAGGATGGTGCTAGAACAGAGGGAGCGTGAGCATGAAGATGTGGATAGGATAGTTCATGGTGACATAAACGCTCAACAAGCTCTAAAAATATGTGGTTTATACAAATTTTGGCAACTTGGGGGTTTGAGGGCCGAACCAAGGATTTTACAAATGCTTGTTGACTACTGGGATCCAGACATTGAGGATTTTCAGCTAGATTGGATGCCCTTGAGACCAGAAGTTGAAGATATCTCCTTCATTATCGGACTATCCCGTCAAGTCGAGGTAGTAAAATTACAGGCTCGTGGGGGGGGNAGGATTTTCAGCTAGATTGGATGCCCTTGAGACCAGAAGTTGAAGATATCTCCTTCATTATCGGACTATCCCGTCAAGTCGAGGTAGTAAAATTACAGGCTCGTGGGGTGGGAGGAGGGCTCACCATTGAGGAGTATATCATTTTTTACTACCTTCCGGATATTGAGAAGATCGAAAGCTAGGTTCCAGTGAACGTCATTCAGAGTGTTAGTCTCAAGGTTATAGTTCTGGTACTAGCCAGGATAAGAGGGTTAGCATCACTACATCAGGCCTCAAATCCTATCATGTTCTATGCAATAGAGTGTCTGAGACCTACAATATATGATTCGAGCACATCATTGTTGAAAGCTATGAGACAACAACTGACTGACTGTAGGCTGGCAGGACAAAGAACTTTGGTTTTTCCGGCATACTCAACACTTTCCTTTTTGAGCGGGTAGCGGGCCTTAGCCCAAGAGTTTAGGTTCCTCCACATAGTCTACGAGTTCCAGCCCAAACCCATCGGGTAGAGGTGATGCGATGGTTAGGGGGAGGTAGGACACCCACTCCATTCCCACCAGACTTCTACCACTAGTGGCAGTGACAAATCGTGGCTGTGGACGACTCCCCCTATGAAGGGATCGACTTCCGCGGAGACCCAAACATGACATTACCACTGGGTGTCGCATACGGTGACATAGGTAACAATCCCAAATGTATTTTTAACATATTTTTTTTGTACTTTTTATATAATGCAATCAAAAACATGTTTTTGGCGGTACCACGTACTCACATTTATCATGTATATGCAGATGTGGGTCTTAGACAGTCGGATGGTTACCCCCGACATCGTTGGAGGGGACGAGGGGATAACATACTAGGTGCAGATGCAAAGCATATGTTCCAAAGCATACATACCAACTTTGTCAGGATGAAACATAGGGTGCCTATTGTGCAAGTCAAGGACTTGCCCGAGGCAATGCAGAGACATGTGGTAAGAGTGCCCCGTGCGTGGGTTAGACTATTTTGATGGTTGGCAATTGTCGTTGTTTGTTTCCATGACCATCACCTTGGTCCGTAGGCATAGAGGACTAGATAGACATTTTGTACCGATTGTATAATGTTTTTTGGTGGCTTAAAGCCCCAATTTTGTATCATGATATTTTGTACTGTGACACCATTTTGGACTATATTTGGAAATAAAAAACTTATAGTGATCGGCTTGATGTATTTACATGTGTATTTGAATTTGAATGGAATGTGTACGCTTCATTATTGATGTAACAAATGAAAGTCTAAAACGTAATTTGCATAAGAATTGGCAACATGATTGTAGATCCTAGGAATATTCATGTATGTTATGTAGTCAAATTGTCGTTCTAACAATATTACCCGCAAGAACCTTCCTAATAAATTCGGATCTCTAATATGATACACACCATTTCATTGCAATACAACCAACTGTGAGTCAAGACGTACTTCAAGAGATCGAATACCATTAGAGATGCCATTACGTAGGAGCTCAATCACGACACTATATTCAGCAACATTGTTGGATGATGGCCAGGACATACACCTCCTGAAGACACAACATGACCCTCAGACATATAAATGATCCAAGCAGGCGAAGCTAGGTTTTGGGTATGGTGGTTGGAACCATCATCGTATCATACATATACCGAAGACTCCATCAACATCTGCCACAACAAAGGGAAGCATGTCAACAAACTGAATCGCTATAAGGGGACCAAAAGTAAAGTATGTAATTGTACAATAATATACAAAGCATCAACCTCAGCTGAGAATTAAGCATATTATTTTTTAAGATAAATCCCATTTCTAGGCTCCACCAATCCTATCCCTTCATAATATTCTAGCTCGTATGCGCCCTTCTCTAAGACTCATTTAACCACGTAAGGCCCATGCCACATGGGGTTGAACTTACCCACCCCTAACGGTTCAGTATCTTGGTCATATAGAAGAACCAATTCACCTTCACTAAATCTCCGGGGATAGACGATCTTATCATATTGAGCCTTCACGCGATGCTTATTGATTTCTATAGCCACCAAGGCATCCTAACGCTACTCGTTAAGGTGTTCTAAGTGGACTAGACGTTCTTCCAACTCAAAAGTCTTTGGTAAGAGCTCAATGAATAGTTTCAAAGAGGGAATTTCACATTCAATCGACAATATTGACTCAGCCCCATGTACTAACTGATATGGAGAGAAACCAGTGGCACTCTTAATGACAGTTCAATAAGCCCACAAAGTAGGGTAAAGCATAATGTGCCAATTAGTCTTGCTTTGTGCAACGATTCTTTGCATAATGGACTTAAGGGATTTGTTTACAACTTCGACTTGTCCTTTTGCTTGTGGATAATAAAAAAGATGAATACTCTTGCTTATACCCCAATTTCAAAGATAATTCATCCATTGTCCTATTTTGAAAGTTCCTGCCATGGTCAGTGACAAGCTCTCTTGGGATACCAAACTGAGTTATGGTCTGATTGAACATGAAGTGAGCAGTCGTCTCACCGTCAAATTTAATAGTAGGTATAGCCTCTGCCCATTTCGTAAAATAATCCATGACCACTACGATGTGATGGTGCCCCCCAGGGGAAGCTGGGTTGCAATCCATAAAATCTACCACCCACTTAGTGAAGGGATTGATAATGATAATAGTGTGTAACGGGGTGGGATGCGAACGTATGTTCCATGCAAACACTTGGCAAGGGTGGCACCATCTGACTGCAGTAACGCAATCTTTAAATATCAATAGCCAATATAACCCACTCTAAGGAATTTTTGGGTTGTAGCAAGCCTAGATAAATGACCACCACACGCCCCACCGTGGAAATCATTTGGCACCGTCTCAGCCTCATCATGAGTCAAACACCGACGTAAAATAGAATCCACCCCACAACGATACAAGGTGTCATTGATAATGAGGTAATTATTAGCAACATGTTGTAAACATCGATGCTCATCCTGTGAAAGGTGAAAAGGGACCTTCAAAGTCTGTAAATATATGATGATGTCTCTAAGGCTAGCTTCTCAACGTGACTATATCAAAGTTCGACATCAATTAGGTTCCGTCTAAGATAGTAGACAATGTGCTCTTGGAGCTCATCGTCCTATTGAACCAAAACCATCCCTATCGTCTCTTGAGATGCATGCATGTATAATAGAAAGTCATAGCTATAGTAATGTGGACTAAGCATGGGGGCCGATGCCAAGGATTTGTTAAGAGCATCGAATGACTCTTGGGCTCGTTCATCCCAGGTAAAAGGAGTGTCCTTCTTCAAAAGGCGCATAAAACCCTTGGTCAAATTGGCAAAGTTGACGACAAATCTCCGTAAGAAGTTAGTCATCCCTTGGAGACTTTGAAGGTATCGAATTGTGCGCGGGGAAGACAACCGAAGTATTGCCTCAACCTTAAGAGGATCGACCCTAATCCCCTCCTTAGAAACGATAAATCCCAATAAGTGACCCACTTTCACGCAAAAGATGCATGTTTGAGGATTCAATGGGATTTGGTAACAATGACATCTCTCGAAAACCAAGCACAAATGATCTGGATGATCCACTCTCCAATGAGTGAGTAGCTAAATCGTCCAGATGGACTTCGATAATTCATTTAAAGTCATGAAAAGCAAAGTTCATCACCCGTTGAAATGTAGCCCCAACATTTTTAAGGCCAAAAGGAAGATTTCGGTATGCAAATGTACCCCAAGGAAAAATAAAAGCGGTCTTATGTTGGTTGGGTCTTGTTGTACCCTAAAAAGTCGCCCATGAACGAGAAGACTTTTCTTCCTTCAAATTCATCCAAAATTTAATCTATGAATGTCGTAGGGAAATTATCTTCAGTACATGCCGTATTCAAGTCTCTAAAGTCAGTACATACCCAGATAGTTCCCTGCTTCTTATCTACCGGAATAGGATTGGATACCCATTAAGTTAAGGGAACCAGATAGATACATCCCACTTTGAGCAGCTTCTCTATCTCAGCCTTAATGGCAGGTTCCTTATGGGGGTTCATCACGCATAAACATTGGCGAACAGGTTTAGCATTAGGATAAGTTTTGATCTCGTGCTCGGCAATCCGAGGGTCTATTCCTGACATCTCGGCATACGACCAAGCAAAAACATCACGAAATTATTTAAAGAGCTCAGTGTATGCCTTAATGTCATCGAGAGAACAATCCGCCCCAATATAAACATTTTCTATCTTGCCAGGAGTCCGAGAAATGTTGATAGGGATTGTAGGTGACAATTTCTCCATGTTCCCTTCAGCATATACAGCATGAGTGCCTAATGGGATCATGGAACAACCAAATTTCTCGCTAAGGGTTGATCTAAAGTCATCACGCTCGATTTGTTCAAGCTCCGGGAGTAAGTAAGAGCGATGGTGCAACTCCTCCCAAGTCTGTTCCAAAACATTCATGGCCTCAAGAATTGCTTTGTCTAAAGGAAAAACATCATCGAGGCAGTCATGTGAACGTGACGATGCAACTGCCCAAGCAGGAAGTGCAAAGAGATCCTCCTCCTCCATTCGTAAAGAGGAAGGACTAGGGTCTACAATGGGATCAAGAACAACTTGATAAGCAACCTCCACTGTAGACAACGACATTTTCGTCTTGGTAGGTCTAGGCTCCTCATCCGAAGTGCTCAGAGAGGGAAGAGTTCAAGGGTCCTCTAAATACGTAGTGCAAAATGGGACCGAACTCAACGACGACGAATCACTACTAAGAGTGGAACTAATAGTAAGGATTTGTGCTACAATATTAAAATATCCCATCAATGATAGATACATTCCAACACCAACATTCTCAGTTGCCATCTAAGAATTGTGAATATCCAGATGGTGGATCCCGACGATGCAACAAAACTAGAACTATCAAACGATATCTGGTCAATCGTGAAAATATGATTCTGAAAAGGGAAGCAGATTACACCGAAAACAGAAGACATGATCACTTTCATAGAACAGATCCAATTCTGGCCCAATTAAAGGTTGTAGTCAAGGGGCGCATCAACCACCTCAACCTTGATCGACATGATTTTCCCTACCAATTGGACTTGGAGAGAGGGGATAATGCCATGCGATCGAAATGAATGTCCATCAAAAGCAGTCAACATGGTCATGGATTTCGACAACGCGGGTGAGACAAGGCTATTCCAACAAGCAAGAGACTTCAAGGAAGACGCAACGCCTTCATCAAGAACTTAATATTTGGTCGTGTTATTCATATACTCCACATGGACTAAGAAAGACACGTGATAAGGAAAGAAAGGCTAGACCTCATGGGTATCAAATCTTATTGTATTGGAAGGATTAGAATTAGCCATCCTAAGGGCAGACAACAGAGTTCTCCTCTGCATAGGACAAGTCTGAAGGACTTTGAGAGTTGACATCGCAGAAGGAGTCTAAACCAATTCCTCGACAACAGAATAATGTTGGGTAACTCCAGCATTAGGTTTGTGTCCCGAGCGCTTTAAGACTCCTTTAGGTATGTGAGGTATACTTTTAGTCTTGTCAATATGCAAAGGTATCTCAGGAGGTGCCAACTCCTTACCCAAGTCAGGTTGCGATGAACTGTAATATTTCTTCTGGGTCATAACATTAGCGGCAGACATCCTGTTGACGCAACCATGGCCACCTTCTACATTCAGCAGGTTTTATTCCCATCAGAAGTGTTTACGACGTCCATGTTCCTTGAAGCCATATTTTGTTTATGCGGCAAGGGACATGTCAACACAACTAGGATATGTGCAATGAACTTCGAGGCCTCGTCGATATGGGGGCACAAGTATGTGATATGGTCTTCCCCACAAAGATTGCAAGGGAATTTATCATTATGTTTAGAATTCTTGTCCCTCCTAGTATCACTACCATTCTGATCATCGTTAGAGTTCTCCTTCTTATTCCCACCTCTTCTATTGTTTCTTCCATTCTTCTTATTCCTTCTGGGATGTTGGTTACCCTTTAGGTCGGACGAAGGTACCCAGAGCACATTCACCGATTGGGTGGGATTAGATGAAGTCGTAGCTTATCTGGTCGCAAGATGGTTAATAGACAAATTCCTCATTTGATTCGTAACCTGGTCTACGACCTTAATACTCGTGGAGCCAACAATGCCATCGACATGTGGCGCAGGTTTAAACTTAGGCTAGAAATTAGACCGTGGTGCATTAGGGATAATCTCATACAAGATCCCCCAGACTGAGCGTAAATCAAGTCTAAAAACTGAGCTTGGGAAATAGCCTATTCCTCATTAATAACTTCGGATGTTGAAACATCCTTCGTGATATAAGAGAATAATGACTTGAGTAACCATTCCAATAAAAACTCAGGTGGAATGTTGGCCTTAGTCAACCTCTTCCATCTACGCCACTATTGAATGTGATAAAAAATATGCGTGGCTATGTCTTGCTGAAATGTCGACAAGAGTTCGATACCGGCATCATAACGCAACAATAATTGAAAGTGGTTCAAAAAGGTAATGGCTAGGTCATTAAATGTCCGATATGTTCCCCCAGGAAACTCTATATACCATTTAGCAGCAGGACCCATGAGGATGTATTGAAATAGTCGCAAGCGAGCAGAGTCATGATTCAGATAATTCGAAGAGCACCATAGGTGGAAAGTGGTAACATGCTCTCCAGGGTCCTCACCACTCTTACCTTCAAACTTTGGAATGGTTGAAGGAATCTTAGCGGGAACAACCGACCACATCGGATCATGAGAAACCAGATCGTTGGTCAATTTTGAGAGGTCAAGCAAGTTCAATGTAGCTAATAAAGGGAGCTTAGGTTATGCCATCTAGTTCCACGCTTCCTGGCAATATTGATTCATATAGGGCTGATTATTGTAAAGACCATGGCCTTGGCTAATGGGATAATAACCCCCATAAAAGGATGCATGAGAATATTATAATTTGGCATACCTTGATAATGGTGTGCTACATAACCATAATTGTAGGACTGATAAAAGGGTTGACCCCTAGATACATCAGGAGGCACATAACCTCCGGACACAATAGTAACGACATATGAGGGAACAACATGGCTAGAGGCATCACTCTGTCCCGAAGGACCATGTGGGTTACGAGGAGGATGTGTCATAAGAAAGGAATTTGACGGGACTTGTATAGTGGATGATGAAACATAGGATGGAATGTAAGATGTACCTCGAACGTTCCCGTGTCTAGGGTCATCTCCGTGAAAGGGAATCCTAGTGTTATGTTCGGATGAGGGGTATGAAAATACTCCCACAAATGACGTGAAAGGTGCAATATGACTACTACCAAACCTATCAACATGGAAAGGGATGGCAGTGCACCAAGGCACAACACATTGACTTACACCAGGATCAACGACAGATGAAGGGAAAGTGTCAGTGGTATCTCACATACCAAATATAAAATGTCCAGTGCTAGAGGGAACATGGTGAGTCTCACCACTCGACCTTCGCGAGGAAGACCTCCGATAAGCAGCTGCAAAGTCTGACATCTGGGGTCGTGAATTGTAGGAAGTATCAGTCCCATGAGGGTCGGTGTCAACCAGAGTCTAAGGTCTCGCAATGGTCACATTCCCCATCCCAGAGGATGGAGAAGGAGGGATATTCACATGCTCAGATGTAGTAATCATGAGAACGGTGTGTGGATCACAATGTGTATACACGTGCCTAGAATGTCTATTCCTTTTCTAAGGAGGAGGAGGATATCCACAAGGTGAAATCCATACTAAACATCGAGAGCAGTGGGGTGTAAAAAATTGATCCATAATGACTCCACAAAAGCAAAAAGACTCAACTAAGTACGAACCCTAAAGCAAGCTAGTGCACAAAGAGAACACTCCTATGCAAATCTAAGCCAGATGCAAACAACCCATGAGGGAGGATAAATGAGCTCTCGAATGTAGTAGGTATGTCTCACCTAGGAGAGGCCTGAGACTCCCATACACTACAAGAAGAGGTGTGCAACCAATTATAGTGGCCCTCAGCTTCAACACATAAAGCAACTTTTCTGTTCGACCTCTGCTTGGCCAGGACACTCACATAATAACCTCTACAAATACACCCTTCAATACCTAGGTAAGGCAACTAAGGTCACCCCAGTATAACCAATGCTCAGGCAGACAGTCGCAGGAGGGATCTATCGTATGGGCAGTTTTATAAGTCTCGAAGCTCGAAAGTACCAAAAGTATATGAAAATCCCACATATACGAATAAGATCTTGAAAATATATATGGCGCTACATAGAGAGTGGTAAGGGGCTATCCCCACCACAAACGTGTATGCTGCCTCATGCTTAACTCTCATGTAAGAGGAGCTTCTCGAGAACACTAATTATATCAAGGATTTCTCCTCACCTGGACAGACACCTAATTGTTTTGTTTTGTAGTCTTGGAAAAATTTACTCACGACACCCTATTCCAATCTCTACAACCTAAGCTTGTTGGTGCACCTCTATCAAATAAAAAGTGTAATCCATTTTAAGTTAAGTGTTCATTTTAAGGGTTGTGATTACTCAAGTGTAATGATCATGCAACTAGTGATGTTATGACTCAGCAGTGAAATAAATATGCACACCTAACAAACGATGCTAAATGCAATTTGTCTTGAATATGAAAAAAGGGTATGCCACTACATGAGATGCATAATTTTTTTTCTTCAAATGCCAATGCAACCTTTCCTATATGAAAGCCTGATCACTATTCAACTAAGAAAACCTAATGCAAGTACTACTTCCATGCAAATGCATCATGCACAAACATGCCAAAAATAAAACATTTTTGTAATTTTTATAATGAATGATATGGAAATGCAATAAAAAGACTCTATAACTCCAAGACCTTGCAACAAGTATCAGACACAAGCCAAGCAAGACACTGAGATAAAAGGTTCTAATGCAGTAATATCAAAACAAAAAAGGAGAAGAATGACAAGAACAACTTTTAACTAAAAAGCAACGAAAATAGGTCTCTGGTCGGAACAGAAGTAGTAAATAGACATCACAGGCACCCAAGAAGACTTAGCAACACTCAGAACGCACCCAACATCTCTAAAACATTAAGTTCTCACTAAATAAGAGGGGCATACATGATTGTTCACAGAAAATCCCCGTGTATACGCGACTGCAAGTGCTACAACCCGCGTGTATACGTGACTGATACCTTTATGACCTGCGTACAACAAAAGAAAGGGGGTAAAAAGGCAAGGTAAAACTCATATTACTTCAACATAACACCAATAGGCTTACACACTTATTAATATGACACAGAAACATAGAGAAACATAGATCAAATCAAGCACATCGTGCACCCAAACCCCAACAAAAAGGAAAGTCCCCAACTAAATCGCCAATTCTGTTACGAAGAAAACTTCCTATGGCTTGGGGTATACCACAATAGACAGTGTGACACTAGAAATCAATCCATTTCCATATGCAATAGAGATAAACAAAGAAAATACTAGGGGATGAAGAACGTACCTTATTCTGGAGGGTTGTAGTAGATCCCAGTTGAGCTTTTCAACCACACTTGCACCTACATTCCATTCTCAACAACAACGAAACATACAAGCATGATAGATATTAAGTGTTATGCCTACTCTAGCATATACAAATCCAATATGTATAAATCAAAGCAACTACATCCATGGATAAGAATATTCATAGTTACACACATACAATGGATGAGAAATGGATATTTCTATTAATTATAAACAAAGATACGAGTGACAACCTCTGTCGGCACCTTGTCAAAATGGAGAAATCGAGTCCTCCAGTTTGGCCTCCACCACTTCAATCCTCCATATCCATGGCAAGATCACAATGCAATGACAAGCTTGGGAAGAAACATAACTGGGTTCTCAAAAGGACAAAGGGATGCAGCCTCAAGCATGTATGAATGGGGCACGAATGAACTATAGTTTCCTTGCTCTCATTAATTCTCCTCTCTGATGCATCCAAGTAGCTCAATATATAGCCCTTCAATAGGAAGTGAAGGGCCGAGACAGAGCTTTTCCAGGCATATGGAGGGGCAATAGTCAAGTTATTCATGAATCAGTGAGGAAAAGTCCAAATATTTTATTTTTGAGCATATTTTTCGATGTACGTGGGTCATAATGGAGCATGATGCATGTACACGTGGTATGTAAGCTGGTGACCTGCGTATACCCATAAATAGGATTTTTTTAAGGGAATTATTGGATCATCAAAGTTTATTTTGAGAAAAGGGGGTCCAAAGAGTCCGCATAGCGCCAGGGAACACCATAAAAGCATGATCTACCAAGTGTATTAAAATCATCTATAACAACAAGGAAGGATATCATATTTACCACAACTTGTATTTCAGGAGATGGGGACAATCCTGTGAAGAGACTCTTTTGGTTGCACCTTATCTTCCAGGAGAGGGGAACAATCTTGTGCAAGAGATCATGTTGTTGGTTTTATCTTGCGGGAGAGGGGGCAATCTTGAGCAAGAGAAACCATTGTTGAAGTTTTATCTTGCATGGGAGGGGAACAATCCTGAGCAAGAAAAACTATAGCAAGAGAATTTATTGACGCACTATGTCTTGCAGAAGTGAGGGACAATCTTGCACAAGAGGAGTTATTGATACGCTTAGTCTTGTAGGATAGGGGTGTTGAAAATTTTCAAATAATTGATAGGGGGGGTGAATCAGTTATTTCCAAAGCTTAAACCATTTTTCAAAAATTAAACCCTTATTACTGATTACAGATTTATAGTTATAATACTGCCACACGTATAACATAAGAGATGAATATTATCAATTACACATAGATGATAGAAACAAACAAACATTTTTTTTTTTAATTTTTATTTGAGCACCTACTCAAAAGAGGATGCAACCTATGTTTTACAAAATCCTTCTTGTAGAGAGCACCAACCCTCATGTTATTCAAGCATCCACTAAAATAACATTCTCCAGCTACAACTGAGTGAAAGCATCAACTTCCACTTGTACAGGCTTCAATTTGTACAGAGAAGACACCATGTTTTTCCTAGCACCACCCTTCCACCCTTATTTTCCAGAATTGAATGTGTTCAGTACAAATTGTAGAAAAACACATATAACATTGTATACCAACTCTATTTTGATCTTCTTATGGATTTATGCATCTTGGTTCCCCTCATTATCTGCATTCTGGATGTTCAGAGTTCTCTATCATTTTGCAATTCTCACTTTACCAACGATCCATGCATCAGCTTCTCTGTCTGCAGAGAGCGCACTCTTTCATTCATCACAAACATCCTTTTGTAAATGCCAATCTGCAACCTCTTTGCCTATTCATATACCCGATGGTCCATTTCCATAGCTAATCAAACTATTCGATGTCTTAAGACTGATAAGGAGTCCAATCGCGGATCAATTATGAGTTTCTGCAAAGCATTTTTTTGTCATTAGGCTTCTTCCGTACTTGTCATTTTCTGCAACAATCAAAGTTTCCACACTATTGATTTCGTGCGGCCTCTCTACTAACAGTTGATCTGAACTCAAACTAACTGCTTCCGCCCATCCTTTTCTGCACAATCAGTCTGCACCGCCAATTTACTGTGCAACAATTCCCGACCATTGATTTGAGATCCAGTGCGAGATGCAGACCTTGGATCTTCAATATTTGTTTGAACAACTTCTAGAATTTCTGACTTCCGACATCTGCTTTCATACTTCTGCACTTCCGGCTTCCATACTTCAGGATCGAAAAACCCAACTTCCCACCTTATTCCTTTCATGTCCCCCCGCTTTTCGCTTTCCGACTTCCAGACTTTGGGATTGGAAAACCCAATTTCCAGCCTTAGTCCTTTCCTGTTCTCCCGCTTTCTACTATCCGACTTTTGCACTTCCGACATCCGGACTTTGGGATCGAAAAACCCAACTTCTAGCCTTAGTCCTTTCCTATTCTCCCGCTTTCTGCTTTTCGCTATCCGACTTCAACACTTCCAACTTCTAGACTTCAGGATCGAAAAACCCAACTTCCAGCCTTAGTCCTTTCCTGATCTCCCGCTTTCCGCTTTTCGACTTCCGCACTTTTGGATTCCAGACTTCGGAATCAGAAAACTAACTTTTCTCATTCTCGGCCATTGATTTCTTTTGCAAATTTATTCCTGTCTCTCAGATCTGTTCATCAGATCACCTTTCAGACTATGCAGATTTTCCCTTGATTGTTGATTTCTTGTGAGGGATCACTTCTTACCATCGGATCTGTGCACACAACATGGACTCTTCTGAGTCCTCTGTTCATCCTCCACTCATCAGCCATGGATTCTTCTGATTCGTCTGCTCATCTGGATCATGCTTAGAACTATGTTGCCATCAATGACAACCATATCACACTCTGATATGTTTTCCATATGACCTAAAATCCCCCAACAGTCCCCCCTTGACCACAAAACCTCCAACAATCTCCCCGAACTTTGTCATTGATGGCAGTCTTCAACTTCTGGAAGCATGCTATACTAGTAATCAATATGTTTATCATCTGTAACAAACAAGTTATCCCCCTTTGACATCAATGTCAAGGAAGCCTCTATAGCACAACTTCCCCTATCAAAGTGAACACATTATTTAGAATAGGATATGATACCTAGCTTCCGGCGTAGGTACTCAAATTATGTCTTGCGTAAAGGTTTAGTGAAGATATCAACAGCCTATTATGAAGAAGAGATAAAATTCAATTGAACTACTCTATTTGTAACCTACTTCCTTAAGAAGTGATACTCGATCGGTATATGCTTGGTCTTGGAATGAAGGACTGGATTTTTGGACATGCTAATGGCGTTGGTATTATCACAATGGAGAGGAATGAGGTCAACATATCTTACCTCCAGGTCTACCAGTGTCTGAATCATCCAGAGGATTTGTGTACGGCAAGTGGCAGTGACAACATACTCAGCTTTTGTAGTGGATAAGGATATTGATCCTTGATTCTTACTCAGCCATGCAACTAAAAAATCACCTAAGAAGAATGCACCTCCACTTGTGCTCTTCCTTTCATCCAAACAGTTTGCCCAATCAACATTTGAATATACAGTTAACTAAATATTTTGATTCCTGGAATACCAGAGACCATAAGTCATTGTACCCTTCAAATATTTGAATATCCTCTTCACATCCACCAAATGACTGTGCTTAGGAGCAGACCAAAATCTTCCTATCATACCCACAGGTTGCATGATATCAGGGAAATATGTCATGATGTATAAGATATTTCCTATCATTGACCGATATGTTCTCTGATCAACATATGGTGAGGGAACATCCTTGCAAAATTTACACCCAACAACCATAGGTGTACTGACAGGTGATGAGTCTTCCATTTGGCATCTCTTCAACATCTCCTTCAAATACTTCTCTTAGGAGAGAAATAAGCCTCCAGGACTCTGGATAATGCAAAGACCAAGAAAGAATGACAGTTATCCTATCATTGACATCTCAAAATCAGATTGCATGGCATTAGCAAATCACTGCATAGAAGAATCATTAGTGCATCCAAATATAATGTCATCCACATACACCAAAACTATTAATAGATTATCACCTTCATATTTGATATACAATTTACTGTCAACATTACCTTTCTTGAAACCTTTGTCTTGTAAATATTTGTCTAGTCTATGATACCAGGATCTGGGTGCTTATTTCAATCCATATAGAGCCTTCTTCAATTTGCAGACATTGTCAGGATTGTCTGTCAGTTGGAACCCTTCAGGTTGCTCTATATAGACCTCTTCTTGCAGATCTCCATTGAGAAAGGCTGACTTAACATCCATCTGATATACTTTGAAGTTCTTATGAGTGGCATAGGAAAGGAACATTTTGATGGCTTCCAATCATGTTGCCGGTGCAAAATTTTCATCAAAGTCTTGTCCCTAAACTTGGGCACACCCTTTGTAAACTAGTCGAGCTTTATTCCTTACAATTTGTCCTTGTTCATTCATCTTGTTTTTAAACACCCACTTGGAGCCTATTACATTTTTATCTACACGTATAGGAACCAACTCCCAAGTGTTATTTTTCTCAATATGATCAAGCTCTTCATTCATGGCTTTAACCCAAACTTCATCCTCACTAGCCTCTTCAAAATTCTTAGGTTCCATCATAGTTAGGAAAGCAATCTGAGATTGTTCTGAAGCTTTGATCAAATTTCTTCTTGTATGCACTCCTTTATTATTGTCTCCGATTATCTAATTTCCAGGATGATCCTTCTGAACTATTCTGGAAGGTGGTTTTGTTTCTGTTTGCTGCCTTAAATTTGTCTAAGTGTTTGCATGTTCATCATATGACTCTGAATCTGCTTGTTCTGATTCTTGGAACTGTTTTTCTTTAACTTCAACTGTATCTTTTGTATCTTCTGTATCTGATTCAACACTACTTATTTGAATGTCTTTCATAGGGATTCCTTCATCAATCTTGATGTCAATACAATCAACCAATTTGTGCAGCCTCTTATTATAACAAGTATACCCTTTACTGTTTGCAGCATATCCTAAGAGGATACCTTCATCATCCCTCTCATCATATTTCCCAAGATGTTCATCATTATTTTTTGTATAACACTCACTTCCAAAGACTTTAAAGTGTTTGATAGAAGTTGGTATTCCAAACCATAGTTCATAAGGAGTCTGATCACTGTTTGGCCTTAGGTGAGCTTTATTAAGAATATGAGCAGCTGTGTGAATTGCCTCTACCTAATATGTCTGAGAAATATTCTTTTCATTCATCATTGATCTTGCCATCTGTTGTATTGACCTATTTCATCTTTCAACAACTCCATTCTGATGTGGGGTCCATGGAATAGTGTATTATCTCTTAATTCCATTTTTATCACAAAACTCCTTGAAGTCTCATGAGCAGAACTCTCCTCCTCTATCAGATCTTACTACCTTTAGTCTTTTTTCTGTTTGATTCTCAGTCAGGGCCTTAAAAGTTTTGAACTTTTCAAGTGCCATTGATTTTTCTTTCAGAAAATCAACCCATGTAAGACTAGAATAATCATCAATGAACAACATAAAATATCTTTCTCCTCTTGTGCCTTCTTTTCTTGATGGTCCACACAGATCCATATGTACTAATTGAAGTGGTTTCTCTGTTGATGTGAAGTTCTTGGATTTAAACTATGTGCGAGTTAGTTTTCCCATTTGACAGGGTTTACAAATATATTTATATGCTTTTATATCTTTGGAAGATCTCTTACTGCCCCATTATTCACAAGTTTGATTATATGGTCAAAGCTTAAATGTCCAAGTCTACTATGCCAAAGCCAACTTTCATCATACTTGCTCATATGACATTCTTCTTGTTCTTCTTTCAATACATAGACATTGTTTTCAGTTCTTATACCTTTTGCAACCAACTGTCGTAAGGATATAGACTTTATCTTGCAATCTTTAGAAGTGAAGACAACTTCACATCCTTTGTCACAAACCTAACTGACACTAAGAAGATTATGTTTTAGTCCGTATACAAACAACACATCTTGGGCATTCCCTTTGCCATTACTCCACTTGACCATTCCTTTTCCTTTGATATTCCCTGGAGCATCATTTCCAAAAGTTACATTTCTTGGTTTATTTTCTCTTAGAGACGAAAATTTACTTTTATCACCACTAATATGTTTGGAACATCCACTGTTAATGTACCAGGGGCCTTTTTGCTTCTGAACAGAAAGGACTAAGCCACATTTGTTATCTTCTTTCTTCTTCGAAACTTTATTACTTCGAGCAGAGTAATTCAATCTTGGGTATGTTTTGTAATCCTTTAGATGACAGTTTGAAGCCCTGTTTCCAAATTTATGACAAACATAACACTTTGGTTCATTGTACAGTAAATCAAAAGGATTGTTACTTCTATCATGAGTTATTCTCTGAGTTGTATGTAGTTCTTGTTTGCTTTTTGACTGTCTTGTTCTATGTTGTAGCCCTTGAATGTTCCTTGATTGCATGTTTCTAAAATTAAATGCACAGGTTGCAGCTTTGTGACCAGAATTAGAGCAACAATAACAGTAACCATAGAAAAAAATTTGGTGCCTTAATCTTGAAGGTCTTTCCTTTTGTTGACTATGTTTTTGAACATTCCTTGGTTGATAATTCTGATATGAATTTCTAACTCTTGTACTTGCCTCATTTCCTTTTGTTTGCATAGTAGGTTCGCATTCTGATTGCTTGGTGCATGAACCTTGTTCATAGCCAAGACCTGTTTTTACCCATGGAGACCTTTGCTTGCTAAGAATGGTGTTCAATTCCTCTGAAGCCTTGACACTAGACATATTCTGGTGGTATAGGGATTGAAATTTCTTCAACTCTTTCCTAGCTGCCACTACTTCTGCTTCCAAATATTCACATCTATTTTTCCCTTCTGTCAATTGTTGTTTGAGAAGCTATTCTACATTCTTTACTTCTTCTAGTTCCAATTTTAACAAGGCAATGTCTTTATTTGGTTTTTTGTCATTCTTTTCGTACTACACCAATAACTGTTTTTGTTTTCTTTTCTTTAATATGAGCCTGTCAATTTACTCTAGAGCACTCATTAGTTCCCCTTCCATGTCCACCATGGCTTCTTCCTTGTTCATATCACTTTCCGTACATTCATTTCCAATATCATTTATGGCCATAAGCATAAAGTTGTTCACTTCATCTTCACCAGATGAATCACTGTCTGTTTCTTCTAAAGAGTCAACATTATTTACACACAGGTTTTTATTTTTGTGTTTAGCCTCTTTATTGTATTTATTGAATGAATAACTTTCATCATCATCAGAGGTATACCTATTGTGCTTGAGGGGACATTTGGAATCAAAATGACCTATTTTACCACATTTAAAACATTTAAAGGGCATTTTACCTTTGTATTTACCTGAACCTTTCTTCAGCCTCCTTACAAATTTTTCCTCAACTACATCCATTTCAGAATCAACATCCTTATCTGCCTTAAAAGAAGCTTCTCTAGTGATGGATTTGTCTTTACCAATCCTCATTTCATAGGGTGTCAGAATTCCTAGGAGTTGGTCCATAGGTAGAGTTTTGAGATCACTAAATTCTTTGATTGCTGAGACTTTAGGATTGAATCTTTTAGGAAGTGATCTTATAATTTTCTGAACTAAGAAGTCTTCATCAAACTTTTCACCAAGACCCTTCATGGTAGTTACAGTTTCTTCTATTCTTGGAAAATACTTACTGACTGTCTCATCATCATTCATCTTGAGCTATTCAAAATTTAGTCTATATGTCTGAAGCTTGGTATCCTTTACCTTTTCATTTCGTTCATAATTGTTTACAAGCTTATCCCACATTTCTTTCGCAGATTCAAGGTGCATTACTTTAACAAATTTTGCCTCTGCAAGACCACTCAGGATAGCGTTCATTTCCTTGGCATTAAAATTGAATTTCAGCTTGTTATCTATGGAGGCAAGCACAATTGGCTTTACATAGCTAGTATCTACTACATCCCACACATCAGCTCTCAATGACATTATATATGTTCTCATCCTAACCTTCCAAATGGAAAAATTGGTTCCATCAAACAGAGGAACCTNGGTGAATTAGTTATTTCCAAAGCTTAAACCATTTTTCAAAAATTAAACCCTTATTACTGATCACATATTTAAAGTTATGATACTGCCACAAGTATAACAGAAGAGATGAAGATTATCAATTACACATACATGATAGAAACAAGCAAACATTCTTTTTATTTTATTTGACCACCTACTCAAAAGAGGCTACAACCTCTGTTTTACAAAATCCTTCTTGTAGAGAGCACCAACCCTCATGTTATTATAACATCCACTAAAATAACATTCTCCAGCTACAACTGAGTGAAAGCATCAAGTTCCACTTGTACAGGCTTCAATTTTTACAGAGAAGACAAAATGTTTTTCCTAGCACCACCCTTCCACCCTTGTTTTCCATAATTAAATGTGTTCAGCACAAATTGTATAAAAACAGATATAGCATTGCATACCAAATCTGTTATGATCTTCTTCTGGATTTATGCATCTTAGTTCCCCTCATTATCTGCATTCTATATGTTCAAAGTTCTCTGTTATTATGTAATTCTAACTTTACCGACGATCCATGCATCAACTTCTCTATCTGCAGAGAGCACACTCTTTCATTCATCAAGCACTTCCTTTTATAAATGTTGATCTATAACCTCTTTACCTATTCGTATACCCCGCGTCCATTTCCATAGCTGATCAAACAGTTCGATGTCTTAATACTGATAAGGAGTCCAATCGCTGAGCAATTATGAGTTTCTGCAATGCATTTTTTTCGTCATTTGGCTTCTTCCGCACTTGTCATTTTTCTGCAACAAATCAGAGTTTCCGCACTATTTATTTTGTGCGGCCTCTCTACTAACCGTTGATCTGAACTCAAACTAACTGCTTCTGCCCATTATTTTATGCACAATCGATCTGCACCATCAATTTATTGTGAAACATTTCTCGACCGTCGATCTAAGATCCGGTGCGGGATGTAGACCTCATATCTTCAATATTTGTTTGAACAACTTCTAGAATTTCCGAATTCTGACATTTGCTTTCCTACTTCCGCATTTTTGGCTTCCGGAATTCAGGATCGGAAGACCCAACATCCAACCTTATTCCTTTCTTGTTCTCCCACTTTCCGCTTTCCACTTTCTGACTTCTACACTTTCGACTTCCGGACTTCAAGATTAGAAAACCTAACTTCCATCCTTAGTTCTTTCTTGTTCTCCCGCTTTCCGCTATCCGACTTCCAGACTTCGGGATCAGAATACCCAACTTCCAGCCTTAGTCCTTTCATGTTCTCCCGCTTTCCACTTTCTGCTATCTGACTTCAACACTTCTGAGTTCTAGAAATCCCAACTTCCAGCCCTAGTCCTTTCCTGATCTCCCACTTTCCACTTTCCAACTTCTGCACTTCCGACTTCCAGACTTCGGAATCGAAAAACTAACTTTTCTCATTCTCAACCATTGGTTTCTTTTGTGGATTTATTCCTGTTCGACAGATCTGTTTGTCAGATCACCTTTCAGACTTTGCATATTTGCTCTTGATCATTGATTTCTTGTGCAGGGTCACTTCTGACCGTCGGAACTGTGCACACAACATAGATTCTTCTGAGTCCTATTCTCATTAGCCACAAATTCTTCTGATTCCTCTGCTCGTCTGGATCATGCTTGGAACTATGTTTCCATCAATGACAACCATATCACACTCTGATATGTTTTCCATATGACCTCAAATCCTCCAACAGCCTCCCCTTGACCGCAAAACCTCGAACAAGGGGGACGATCCTGAGCAAGAAAACCTATTGCTTCTACATTGGTATTCCAGGAAATGGTAACAATCCTTAAAGACGACCATATTTTTTGAATCTTTATCTTCTAGGAGATGTGGAGAATCCTAAGAAGAACAAATTAGAGAGAGAGTTTCCTTAACATGTGGTCTTGAGATCTCAACTTGGGGGGTACTTTCTCAAGTAGTTTGGCTTGACATTGTCTACGACTGGGAGGAACTTTGTCTAGTTGATGCCAATTGATCCATAAACAAAGATAATTGTTCTTGACAATTGTTTATTATGTTACCATTTTACATGTGCTTATGGAATCTTAGCTAGCTTATTCTATATGTTGCAATTTGAATTCATATCCATGTGCATGTCTAATTTATGATTGTTAGATTAGTAGTTTGTATTCGATGTATTACTGCTACTATTGGAGGTTATTTCTTATGTATTTTTGGATCAGTGACAACCATATCACACTCTGATATGTTTTCCATATGACCTCAAATCCTCCAACAGTCTTCCCCTGACCGCAAAACCTCCAACAAGGGGGACGATCCTGAGCAAGAAAACCTATTGCTTCTTCATTGGTATTCCAGGAAATGGTAACAATCCTGTGAAGAAAACCATATTTGTTGAAGCTTTATCTTCTAGGAGATGTGGAGAATCCTAAGAAGATCAAATTAGAGAGAGAGTTTCCTTAACATGTGGACTTGAGATCTCAACTCAGGGGTTACTTTCTCAAGTAGTTTGGCTTGATAATGTCTACGTCTGGGAGGAACTTTGTCTAGTTGATGCTAGTTGATCCATAAACAAAGATAATTGTTCTTGACAATTGTTTATTATGTTACCATTGTATATGTGCCTATGGAATCTTAGCTAGCTTATTCTATATGTTGCAATTTGAATTCATATCCATGTGCATATCTAATTTATGATTGTTAGATTAGTAGTTTGTGTTCGATGTATTACTGCTACTATTGGAGGTTATTGCTTATGTATTTTGGATCATTCGGAGATCTAGTTTTTAGGTAGTTCATATGGCTGTATATGGAAGTTCTAGATCATATCTTCCATGGGGATTATGGTTTTTATTTAATGCATAAAATCTAATATAGAGTAGTGTATTATATCTTCCTTATTGGCTTTTCCCCCCTGCGACCCAAGTTCAGCCCTCCTTTTTGGTCAGCACAACAAAGCTCAAGATATCGATCCAATAGAGCAGAGCCCAGCCGACAACACCTGCAACACAAATGTCATCTCACCTGAGATATCTCAGTTCCATGGGTAACTTCCATAACCATGTTTCTGCAGTTTACGTGGGAGGGTGTTTTTAGTCCTTGGCCCTACGCCAAGGTTTCCAACGAAGACCGGGAAGTTGGGCTGGTGGTTTGCACGTTCTATGTCAACATTGGGTATGATTTTCCCTTATTTACGCAATCTTACGCAAATGCATAGTGAACATTCATCACAGACATATTCATTACTCGAAATAAAACATTCATGAAGTTATCCCTTAAAAGCACAATAACCAATCAATCATTAAACACAGTAAATATGCACATGTCTAAGCTACTCAACATTCACACATATACACAACATGTAACATGGAAAACCATCTGAGCAAAAACCACAAGGTGCTCTTCATCTGGCATTGGAATGAGGAAATAGATGCACCTTTTTTCTGTACATAAAGCTATAGACTATGTTCAATATCTTATGTTCTATCTCTACAAAATTCTCCTTCCTTTCATGCTCTCTATTCTTCTCTATCTTTATCACTCTACTTTAATCCTACTCAATGATCCACACACAGCCTGGCTCGACTCAAACTTCTCTATCTGTTTGTGCACTCAGCTGTAGAACCACTACTCTGATACACACATCGATCCAAAGTCAGTAACCAAAACTATCTACCTCTAGTCTAGCTCCAACGTCTCTCCCAAAAGTATAGACACTTACTTAAAACTGTTGTATCAAGTAATAAGCTCAAAATTGTCTAAACAAGAAATAGCTAACTGGCTAACTAGCTAACCGGATAACCCATTTATAGCTTGGGTTTCTCCTTTTATAGCCTTATTACAGACTCAATATACTCCCATACATGCTTGTTACAGACTCAATACTGACTCGATACAGACTCTAACAGACTCAGCTTCAGTCACTATCCTAGCCAACTTATTATCTTCATCCCATAGGTTGTCTTTCCTATTCTAGCAATATATGAACAAAAAGGCGCTATCGACCTGACTTACAAAAATGCCTTTACGTGTGTGGTTTCCGCCGTCTCCAGTCAAGCTCATACCCACAATCGCTAAGGGCTACTGCTTTCTCAGCATCATGCCTTACTGTCACTTTCTGGTTGTTACCTTATCTGCACGCCTGCTTCTGTGAATATTCTATCATGTCATCATATCTCTTGCTCTGTCCTTCTATCGTAGCTTACAAAACTGGCGCAACTTCCTTGTC
Organism: Pseudotsuga menziesii; assembly: GCA_001517045.1. Taxonomy (NCBI): domain Eukaryota; kingdom Viridiplantae; phylum Streptophyta; class Pinopsida; order Pinales; family Pinaceae; genus Pseudotsuga; species Pseudotsuga menziesii. The sequence goes on along the minus strand of LPNX010525813.1, from coordinate 428,493 downwards.
CCGTGCCTTCTCTTTACCTTTATCCTTATCTTCCCTCTTCTGTTGCAGCATCCTTTTCTTCTTCTTTGATGTTGTTTCCTATGTTGTAGGTCCTTACTCTTCTTTATTATACTATTCTTTCCTTACTTAGGCATAATTCTATATGAATTCTACCCTTTTGTCCCAGGCCCAACATTCCTTTTGAGGCATTGTGGAGTGTTGAGTTACTAGTTATTTTAGAAGATAATCATTCAAAATTTAGGACAACTAGTAAGTCTAATTTATGGGAGGACCATATTGTCGTGTATGGATGTTCTGGATCAGATGTTACATATGGTTAATGGACGATATTGAATATTACAAATATGATTAATTATAGTGTCAAGGTTTATTTAAATAAAGTGTCGTAATCCTGCACTACTATATATGTTAGAAGTTGAATTCTATTGTAGCATAGACATGAAGGTATTATGTGAAGTAAATGGCTACGGGTAGTTTCCCATAAATGTGACGATGAATACATTTACATGTTAAAGGATATCTAGATATGTTGTATTCATGTGTCATCATATTGCATCGCATTGAATTCCTAAATGACTAGTTGTTTTTAATTGATTGCCTTTGTTAGCATGTTTTCCTAACCCTTAGAATATTATTATGTTGTGCTTAACATATAAACAAGTCCTTCATTGTTAGAATATGTTGGAGCTAGGAAAATTCAGATAGAATTTTTCCATAATTTTGTTGGAAAGATGAAGATTCCGGTCGCACGACGGAAGAAGCTTTGACAAAAGAAGCTGCGCCGGAAGCAACTGTGACGGAAGGAACCACGACAGAAGAGGAATAAAGTAAGTAAAAAAGCAGAGTTCGACTAATTTTGTCGAAAGCGTTAGTTAGACTAAAAGCTTGCTTTTAGTAATAAAGCATCATTATATTTCGGGTCGATAGTGCATATTTTTAGAGATAATTGAATGTATTAAAATAGAAAGACATCATGTTGACTGACAGTTGAGAGTCAATCGACGATTGAATCAAGCATTTTAAAAGTGAAAAGGCTTATAAAAGCACCGATCCAAGCTGTGAGTGGGTTGTTGGTCGTTAGAGTGGGTTGAAGATAAATCATATAGAGAGTTGCTTATTCACAACATCGATCCAGGATGTGTGCGGATTGACCATTCAGAGAGAGAGAGACCAAAACCAAAGAGCATGAGACAAGATATGAATGTATGAATTATAAAGAAGATCAAAAGAAGAGTCTGCGAGCTGAATGTGCAAACCAAAGGTGTTAAACCAATTCTCATGCCAGATGAAGAGCACCTTTGTGGCTTTTTCCCGAATGAGTTTCCACGTTATTTCTTGTCTCTTTGTGTTTTAATGTTTATGCTATGTCAAATGCATGCTAAATACAAATAAGCCCATCTGAATGTGTCAAACAGATTTAATGGTGAATAAACGTATATATGTGTCACATCTATATCGAGTTACATTTATTAATGATTTATGATTATGTTGTTATACATATTGATGGAATGGTAGATGGTTATATTGAATGAATGTATGAGAACAAAAGTATAATTCCTAGTTTCTGTAGAGTGACCTGATAGACTTATAGAGTGAAATCCCCGACATAACTGTAGAAAACTGGTTCTAGCAGTCCCGATAAGATATCTCGGGTGAGACCTTATCTGTGTCACAGGTGTTGCCGATGGAGTTCTCCTCTGTCGGGCCGATATCTTGGCTCTTGTTGACGAACAAAAGGTCTAAACGTAGGTCGATCGGATGTTAGGCCAACAAATGGTTCCGTTGTTGGGACCATGAATCATTCTGATAGAGATATGTTTTGGTACCTAAGGAAACCAAAAATTCAAGATTGGGTTGATTATAAGGCACTAGAGTTTGCAAGGGAAGAAAGTGAAGGATTATGACTGAGTTCGGCTGAATGGTTGGAGCTATACCTTTACACAAGTATTCATGAAATTTTCTTTAGCGAATTTTCCATTGTATTGCATGAGTGGTTATTGAAGTTAGCGACCTAGAAGAAGAATTTCCAAGGAGGAGACCCGATAGAATGGAGTCTTGAGTTGATCCATCGGCTGAAGCGGGTGATAAATCCTATATCTAGGGCTATCAATTTTTGGGTCGATAGTATTCTGGGTAGATATATAAGAGAAATTGCAGTCGACATGATAAAATCATACAGTGAGACGGAAAGAGATTTTTTTCCAAGGTCCTAGAGGTCGTTATCTGAAATCTTTGAAACTGTGGATTAAGATGTTGGTGTGTGAAAAAGGGATCCTGAGAATGGAGTCCAATGATTAAAAAATTGTGCGCAGAGACCTGGGATATATTGCAAGAAAGATTGCGAGCAGAATGGGTGGATATAAAATGAGATTTTTTCTGGTAATAGTGAGACTGAACTAGAAGGTGGACACCTAAGGAGTGGGAAAATATTTTGGTTGGGAAAGAGAAGAAGGAATCCAATGAGAAGAGAAAGTTGTAGTGCGACCGGAGGAGAGGACTACGAAATATTGGTGTCGCACCTTGATGGAGGATCCTGCGACAAAGAAGAGGAGTACCAACTGATATCCAAAGAAGATGAAGGAAAAGAAACACCATATCCATATCAAGATTACGACATACCCATGACCCCACATACATCAACCAAAGTAATATCGAGAAACATATCACCTAAGGTAAGATCACGAAACACATCACCCAGTGGTTTTGCTAATCCGATGAACAATAATGTTGGAAATAGAAGTAAGGGAAATCCCACTAGTGGAATTTTTAATTCAACAGTACCAAGAGTAAACATAATGGCTAGGAATGATATAAAGTTACCAATATTTAATGGAAATCGGCTAGAAGAATTGTTTGAAAAATCTTAATCAAATACCATTTAATGAATAAAAAATTAAAACACAAGGATACCATAATAGAGTTAAGTGAAACTAAAGGTCAAAGTGTTGTTACTAATGAAATTCTATCAGGCAAAAAGAATCCAGAAGTTGAATTCAAGAAACAATTCAATGGGATGTCATCAACTACAGATTCAATGATGTTTGAATATCCAACAATCATCACTGAGGAATCCATATGTCAAACAAAGAATACTGACATACCAATGCATGCAAAAAAATAGAGATCAACATGACAACACAAGTTCATTAAAAAAATATCAAATCACGAATTCAAAAGGATCAACTTATCCAAGTACCATATCGACGCCAAAATCATAGAAGTTGTAGCATGCAAGATTCATCGTACCAATATCGAAGGGTACCTAACCAAATTACCACTAAAGATAAGTTTTCTATTTCATTTGTGGATGAATTGTTGAACAATATTTGTCTGTCAAAGAATATCTCATCAAGTGCAGTCACCCTTCCTAAAGCCACAACTAGTTAAGTGAAAATGGAGTTCAAGTCAAGTACAAGATTTAAGGACGAAACTTTTCAACAATGAATGACTTGTAATGAACCTAAATTAGATATTAGTTTGCTAAATATTAATTATTAAATAAATAGGTAATCTTGTTTCATATGAAGAGATGCAACCCTTTCATAGCCTTGCATATATATTGAAACGTTTTGATATAAATTCGCATCACCAATTATTATTATTATTATTATTATTTTTCAATGTGGTTCACGCGTCGGCTTGACCGACGGGCTACATCCACAGAATAATTTCTGGCGGACCCACCCGAAGGGGCCTCACACTCGCGGCCGCTGCGTGCCTAACCCCAAGAGAGTCGATGAGAATGGATCCCGCGACCTCACATGCTGGGAGGCCTAATTACGAGTACTCGACCGATTGATCTAACTCTTGGGGCTTAGTCACCAATTATTAAAAACATTATCAAATATATATTTGAAATATTATCTTTCATCCTTTTTCTCCTGCTTTGTGCATCCTTATTGTCCCCTTCCTAGTTGTCTCCATCCTTTTATAAATGATGATATCGATATAAATTAAGGGTTTTTCTATGGAAATATCCCACTAGCTTATTGGGATCCATCAATGTTTATTTGGAAATTAGATTATGATTATTTGTGTTGGGTTTTATAGATTGCACATTTTTTCAATTGACATTATTTTTTTCACACCGAAAACACAACTTTATATATGAAAAAGTTGTTTCATAGTACAACATCCTTCATAAATCATAATCAAAATGATCTCCAAGATTTAATAACCAAAGCAACCACAACCCTAAAAAACAATGGTCCAAAGGAAGTGAAAAGGACACGATACCCTCAGCAACATTCACTTGAAAGAGATCGCCACCGACCCTAACAACCATAAATAGGATTCTAAATATAACTTAACTGTCCTGCTTCTACCCTAAAATTTCCATGAAAAATTTCCCATACCATGACCCCATTTCCATACCCAATTGAGTTCTTGGAAAGACATTCAGTTGCCACATTTAGTTCACGATAAATGTGGCTAAAAGAAATATCCTGGAAGTAGCTAATAAGTTTCTTGATCTGTCGTTGCCAGTGGTCTAACTCGATATTTTGCAGTAAATGTTTATCATTTTCCCAATCCACTATCACCCGCGAATCCCCCAAGACCAAGAGATCATGTAATTCTTTCTCTTGTGCAAATCTGAGTAGTACCCAAAGAGCCAAAATATTAGCTTTCGTATTCGTGCCTCTGCCAATACCCATTTTCAACATGTAAGAGATATCAGGCATAATCTTTATCACCATCCCAACCCCACAATAACCTCCCTACTCCACTCCATCAAAATACCCAACCGTAGACATATTTACTATATAAGGTAAGGGAATAATACGAGCCCTTTTCTTGTTATGAAAGGATCCATATGAGTGTAACCACACCAAATCCTTTGTACAGGAGATCTGTGGATCCACACTACCTTGGTGAAATAACACATGGTTTTGAGCTCTCCACACCATCCATAAGATGGCCAAAATATAATCAAACGAGAGTGGAGAAGTCTTTAACCAAAACGTAATATTTTCATATAGACTCCCCTTGTCCCATTGAAAAGATACCTGCAAATTCTCACAAAACTTCAGCCAGACCGCTTGAAAGAAATAACAATTTCTAAATACATATTCCACTATTTCCGACTCATGGCAGCATAAACAACATTATCCTAGACCATGAAATCCACGTCTTTGCAACCTGTCCCATGTTAGGATTATGTGATGTAAACTTAACCACCTAAACATTTTATTTTTAGTGGCAACTTCCCCTTCCATAGTCTAGAAAACAAAGTCAAGGGTTGTTGAACCAATACAGATTCAAAGAGATATTTATATACCATCTCAGTCGTAATGCTACCTAACTTCTTATTGAAGTCCAAGATAATGCGATCACTTTCCTTTGTCAACGATATTCCTGCAATTTTTCAGACGTTTGACAAAATTATCCCATTCCTGGGCCATATCCCTGCCGAGACAAAGGTCCCTCCAAGATAATCACTGAGACCTTGAATATCCCACAGAGGAAGAAATCTGCACGAGTGCAAAGATGTTTTGATCTTGCAGATGCCTAAGTAAGCGACAAGAAAGAGTATAATTCTCTCCCGGTCCTACAATCAGATCAACTCCCATGAATACCTAAATACCTCTGCCCACCTGCCAGCTCAAATTGGGTTTTTTAATAGGAAGAGTACTCAACAAACTTCCGCAGATTTCCAATCCATTTACCACATGTGTTCGACCTGATCTCAGCCACGATACCATAGGGATTCTCCTCAAATATTTGCAGCGAATGATCCTTCCCTACATGGCATTTTTTGTAAGCACCCAACATAATATTTTAGCACACAACGCTCTGTTGAACAAACTCATTTACTTAATATCCCAGCCACAAGATCCTTTCAGCTTAAAGAGGATTTCCCAACCAACCAAATGATATTTTCCTTCCATCTTTTTCCTCTCCATAGAAAATTAAAAACAAATCTTTGGATAACGCACTTTACTCCCTCCGGAACATGAAGCAATGAAAACCAGTAAACTGGGACGGATTGAAGCATGAAAGTGACTAGCAGTAATCTCCCCCAAAGGGATAACAACCGCGACGTCCAATTATCCAGTTTCCATTGGAATTTCATCAATAAGCATCGCTAGTCCTTCTTCTTATAGCTACTAGGTTTTAGAAAATAACCCAAATATTTCAAACTGCCATCAATATGCGTCGCCATGAAGACAAATATATTTATAACTTGTGTCACTGGAATACCCCAATTGACATAAATTAAAAACATTATGATCGCTTGCAACAAGATGTTTTCACAAAAGTCTTGTTTATTTTACGAGTTTAAAAATATTTTTCGATCATAATTTGAATTAACATAAATTACAATATTTGATTAATAATACTTTCATATTATTAAAAACATTGAATTATTGAATTACATTAAATTAAACGAGCTATACAATAATTTATTAATAATTAATAATAAAAATAATTATTTAATTAATAATGGTGTTTGTATTGTTTAGGATTATTTAATATTTAACATTGATTATTATAGTGCCCCATATGGGGTGTCATCTTAAGATATCACTATAGGTTGACACCTAGGTACAAGTGATGAGTGAAGGAGCACCTGCATTATAGAGTCATCCTCTCCCATGTGAAACTATTAAATTATGTTTCCCATCTTAAGAGTGGTCAAACTTTTGCAACATCTATGATGATGGAGGAAGAAAAGTAAATGAAGGTTGAATAATGGGATAGTTATTAGAATTTGAATGCCATTTAGATCTACAAGCAGATAGTTCTAATAATGTTTGTAGAAAATAGATGGAGAATGAAGATACAAACTGAACAAAACAAACCACACAGGAATCAGACAAGTATTGCTTAGGAATTTACAGTATCATTCACAATAATAATATTCGGTGTTACAATAATTTACATAGGTAGAATTTGAATTCATGGGATATGAATTTGAATCCTGTAAGTGGATATGATTGTATCTAACTGAATCTCTAGCTCAAGGTCTCCCAATCAATATCGGATTCCAAATAGACAACTCCCTGATGACCAATAACTCCAAAAACTAGTTTACTCAGTGCAACTGAGTGTGGTAGGTAGGAAAAGCGCTCCTCCCCATGCAGCCATGCATTCATGCATTGGTAGCGCTAGCTTAACTGACTGTGAACTAATTGAATGTAACCAGGGGCTAACTAAGACTAACTAGTACTAACACCAACTAACTGAAGTAGGTTGGTGCTAGGACTCCCAGTGGCTCCTAAAATGTAGGGATTGGTCTAGGAGGCGCCCAAACTGATGCATGCACATGCAATAAGTGGCAATTAACCTCTAGCAGTGTTTCCCACACTGTAGTGACTGGTACATGTGGTCCCATTAGGCCAAGTGGACCCAATTGTACTAGTGGACCCAATTAATTAATTTCAAGGTTCCTAAGTTAGGCAATAATTAATTTAATAGACATTTGACCAAGGGAGTATTAATAATCCTAACACCCCCCCTGAATCCTAACTTGGAAAACTGTGGGCCCTGGTAACAAGACCATAGGTCACCCAAATACAATCTAGAAGATAATAAAAAATGCTGCTTAATACAACTGAGGAAACAGGGGAAAACCTCATGGGAACCCCCCCCCCCTCCTAAAACATAAGCAGGAAAATAACAATCTACAAGCTATCTTTAGAATAAAGAAGATTCCTCCTTAGAAAAATAACTTAAGTAACATTGTTGTAAAAAATTGCAGCTCTATGCAGCAGTATGGTCCATCAGTGGACCTCTCAATGTACTTCTGAACTGATGACTCTATTTGTTTCTTCTTGATGGTGAAGGGAGGGAATGATCAAATCTTTGCTTCTATGGGCCATGTAGCTGATCATTTACCATCATCAAGTAGCACCGACCTAGAACTTTGCTGCACCATTTTGTAGAGAGTGAATCTGTGAGGGATAGTACAACATGCTCATTCTAATACTGGGACCTTGTTCTTCTTCTGTCTTCTGGAACTCTAGCTGCATCAAGAAGCTTTTGAGCCCATCTAGGTTTAGGCTTTTGATTAGGAATGGGTACTAGATCTGGATCTAGAATCTCTTGACATTCAATCTCAATAACAGGATCATGTTGTATGTGATCTTCTTCATCTGAATCTGAAACCTGTAGCACATCATCATCATCAAAAATAGGTGGAGAAATATTTATACCTTCCCGTGTTGCTGGAGGAGTATCATGCAGCTGATCTTCTTCGAACTGGTCACTTCTTTCAATGAAGCATCCCTGGTAGCAACCTCCATCAGTTTGTAATCTTTTGCATCTTCTGCATATCCCAAAAGAATGCATTAGCTACTTTGGGCTTGGAAGTCCTTCCTATTGTCAAGTAGTATTATGGCCCAAGCTTTAGAACCAAAAACACTCAGATGTGAGACATCGGGCTTATACCTATGCATAATTTTGAATGGTGTGACCCCAATGACTGACTTGTGGGGCACCCTATTCTACAAATATGAAGCACAGTTTACTGATTCAGCCCAAAGAGAAGGAGGTAGATGCTTGGCATGGAGAAGGTATGTTGTCATCTCTTTCAGTGATATGTTCTTCCTCTCAGACACACCATTTTGCTATGGTGTGTATGGAACTGAGTGTTCCATTCGAATCCCCTCTGATTCACATAAATTTTGGAAATATCTTTTGACATATTCTCCTCCTCCATCAGATCTTATTGACTTGGTCTTCTTATTGAAATAGTTCTCAACCATAGCTTTAAAAATTTTAAAAGTCTCAACAACTTCTGATTTTAGTTTCATGAAGTAGATCCAACAGTACCTCAAACAATCATCAATAAAGGTTAGGAAATACCTGCAACCATTAATGGAGTTTGTGGGCATAGGTGCAGCTACATCACTGTGTATCAAATCAAGTGTAGAGACAACTCTATGTGCCTTCCCAACATCATACTTCTCTTCTGGATGCTTACCTACCGAGCATCCAACACATACTCCATCAGAATTTTGGATGGAGGGAAAACCTTTAACCATGTTATCATTGTGGAGATGCTTTAGATATTTGAAATTGAGATGGCTAAATCTCTCATGCCAAATCTTGCTGGTGTTGTTAGCATGAGACAATAAAGCTATAGGAGGAGAAACAAGTAAGAAATGTGAAAACTCATAAGCTTTGGTAGAGTGATTTGCAATACCTTTCGCTACAAGCTTTCCAGTGGATTTTTTTGTGATCTCAACTGAGTCTGAATCGAATGTGACCCTCTTGGGAGAGCCTGTATGAGTCATCTAGTAAACAGATAATAGGTTAGTAGCAAGGGAGGGCACATATAAGACATTCTTGAACTCACCATGCTTCGCTCTGGCTGTGCCCCTTCCTTCTGCTGGAATATGGGAATCATATCCCATTTGAATGTTAGGCCCCTTTGAAAGTGAAAGAGTTGAGAAGGATTCTTTGGAGGCAACCATGTGGTTGGAGGCTCCAAAATCTATAATGTATGCTTAGGATGGAGAGAGGTTTCTTTAAAAGCATGACACCTTTCGGTATCTTCTATCGATGCTTCTTCATCAGGCTTCTTTGCTCTTGGAGGAGCAATGTTGTGCTTCTTGAGAAGAGCAGACATCTCATCAAGTTGCTTCCTCATACACTGATCTTCAAGATGGTATCCCTTTTCACAGTAAGGACATAACTTATTTTCAAATTTCTTCTTCTTAGAGCCGAAGGACCCTTCAGAAGCTTGTTGATTTTGTTTAGGCTTTGAATCAGCTTCCTTTGGCTCCTTCTTCTTTGATTTCCCCTTTGCTTGCACTTTGGAAGAGACAGTAACCAAGAGAGCTTGATCTTTGGAGCTCTGGATGACTCCCATTCGAATCAATTTGTCTTCTTCCTTGATTAAGGACTCAAAAAAAGAATCTAATGAAGGAAGTTTCCAATCAGGAAAGCTTTCTCGTTTGGAATGAAACATAGAGACATATACAGAGTACTCAGGGCTTAGTTTGCTAAGTATGGAAGGACATTATGCTCGTCCTTCCACTCTATTCTGCACTATCTGCATTGGAGCACTAGAGAATTGAATTTAGAGAAGAATTGCTTAATAGTCTCAAAACTGTTGAGATGTAAAGATACCAACTCATTCTCCAGAATGTGTCCCCGAAGCTCATCTTGTTTTTTAAACAAGATATCAAGCTTCTCCCAGTCTTCTTTAGGAGTCGTCAATCCTTCTAGATGGAAGAGGAGATCTCTGGAAATATAAGTACATAACTACTTGAATGCTTCATCACAACGGTTTAGGAACTTGTTCCTCTCTAACGGCTAATGAGGATCGGTCTCCCATCCATGTATGATCCTGTGGTAGCCATGCTTGCGCAAGGCCAGTTGCATATCAATCCTCCAATCAAGATAATTGGAAGTTGTGAGGATATGTGGTTCAGGAGTTTGAGAACTCATAATTGCTTCGGTTGTAAGACTGCGAATATTCTCACAAGTTATGTAGCACTTGTCAATTTCACCGCAATAACACACTAAAACACATGAATGGTTAGAATCATGCTTTTCCTCCTGACATGAACATGTTTTTAGGGTCTGTCACTCCCTCTCCGCTGCTCTGAATAAATCCAGAGGTAGCAAATTTTCATAAGGGACTTCTATGGAAATCCAACTGCTTCTGACGTTTGATGGGGAGAAAAAAGCATGAAACCTACCTGAGAAGGCACTGATACCATATTAGAATTTGAATGCCATTTAGATCTTCAAGCGGATAGTTTTAATAATGTTTGTAGCAAATATATGGAGAATGAAGATCCAAACAGAACAAAACAAACCACATAGGAATCAAACAAGTATTGCTCAGGAATTTACAGTATCATTCACAATAATAATATTCGGTGTTACAATAGTTTACATAGGTAGAGTTCAAATGCATGGGATATGAATTCGAATCCTCCAAGTGGATATGATTGTATCTAACCGAATCTCTAACTCAAGGTCTCCCAATCAATATTGGAGTCCAAATAGACAACTCCTCGATGACCAATAACTCCAACAACCAGTGACAACTAGTTAACTCAGTGCAACTGAGTGTGGTAGGTAGGAAAAGCGCTCCTCCCCATGCAACCATGCATTATCCATGCACTAGTAGAGTTAGCTTAACTGACTGTGAACTAACTGAATGTAACTGAGGGCTAACTAAGACTAACTAGTACTAACACCAACTAACTGAAGTAGGTTGGTGCCGGGACTCCTAGTGGCTCCTAAAATGTAGGGATTGATCTAGGAGGTGCCCAAACTGATGCATGCACATGCAGTAAGTGGTATTTAACCTCTAGCAGTGTTCCACACAATCCAGTGACTGGTACATGTGGCCCCATTAGGCCAAGTGGACCCAATTGTACTAGTGGACCCAATTAATTAATTTTAAGGTTCCTAAGTTAGGCAATAATTAATCTAATAGACATTTTACCAAGGGAGGATTAATATTCCTAACATTAGTAGGGTCATAAGTGGTCATATTTTAGTTCTTACTCACTACAATCACTTGACTTTATTTTTGTTTGTTTTAATGGATTCTGCTCCAAATTTTTTGGAGTGTACACTTCAACATGGTAGAGGGTTCTCAAGATATTAGGTCTCGTCGAAACTACTGAGATGAGGGTGGAAGGGGGGTGACAATAGGAAGACCATGCCATTGAATTGAGCCTCAAATATATATCAACTGGTGAGGTGAAGGTAAAGGTGGAAATAATTAAGGAGCAATAAAAGGTCACTAGAGGAAACACTCTGTATACCCTCATTGTTGTGAAAACTTAACCATAGATACTTAATTCAAGTCACACCATAGGTTAAGATTCAAAATACTTTAGATTACTATAATTATATTGGAAAGTGAAGGGTATCATGGCTTATGTCATGGAATTCAACAATAAATAGAACCACAATAGTTTGCAAAAATTGGCTAAAGTAGAGGAAAAACCAGACAAACTAGAGAAAAAATTCAACCACATAATCATAACTATTTGTGTCCTGGAGTGGATGGCAATGAAGTGGAATAAATTGAACTAGTTCTCAACGAGGATACTAACATGAACAAGGATGAACCTCTACATGTTAGTTTCCTTTATTTTTAAATTTGTATTCATGTTAGTTGGAAGTCCATAACTTGTTTCAAACTTTTATTATGAATTATCATTGGCCATGTACATAGTAAATCACATGACTTCTCTGAAAAAAAGTGAAGCTATAACTTTTTAGATCATATAGAGTTTGATAGGAAAACCTAAGAACATAATTAGTATTGTTTTTTTACACCCACGCAAACATGGTTTCCCTAAAGGTAGGTTACAAGAGAAGATGGACTCTTTTACTATATATTACTAATAATAAAGTCATATGCGGGATGCATATCTAATTCTATTTCAGCGAAACTCTGAGGATGATGAATAAATAACATCGAGGACGATGTTATAAATTAAGGGGGTGTGTCTGTCACATGCCCCAATTTGCAAAACAATTTAATGTTATTGAGGAACATTATGTTATATTTTATGCTAAGTTTGTAATTGATGACCAAGTGGGGTCAAGAATAATTAATGTATTTCAGAATATTTTATTAATAAATAAATAAATGATGAGACAAAAGCTTAGGGAAGCTGTTAAAAGAGTGTTAACTGGTCACTTGGTGGAGAAGACTTGGTGGAGAGTATACTGACAAGTGGCATCATCCTCAAACTACTTCTAATTGTTGCAGGTGGCAACTTCCCTATATTTGTGGCCATGATTCCCCAAGAAAGTGGAATTGGAGCAGGTGCCTCATTAAGTAAAAACTGACCCAGAAGACCTAGGAATTATTATAAAATTTCCCATTGAAGAAAGCTAGGGGCTGCTCATTTCTAGAAATGTGATCATTCAGTGTGAATGAAGTGCATATGAGAAATTTGATGAGGAGACTTATGGAAGTGAGTTTGAGGGGATAACTTCGGAGAACTGAACTTATGCAGTTGTTAGGCTGAAGTTCTTACTGTTGTAAGCATGATTGAATTACTGTTGTTATTTGACCAGTCAAGTGACAGAAGGTCTTAAGGATACATCCTTCACCCAATACTCTACCAAGAGGACCAGGAAACAGGCTCGGGGGTCTTGAGGAAGTGCAGACTAAGCTTTCTCCAGGAGTTGGTTGGGATGAAAAACCTCCTTAAGCTGTTGTCACCTCATCATTTGACAAGTTTTTATTTGTTTAGGTTAGTTATAATTTATTTACTGTTTCAGCAAAAGTTTACTAGTTTTTCAAAATATATGCATGTTATTGTTTTGTTAGGGATAAACAGTCGTATTTATGCTAAATGAAAAGTAAATAGAAATAGATTACCATACTGTGTTTTTCCACGCCTTGTATAGGCAGTACTTAAGTACAGCTGGTTGATTAAGTAGATGTGATGATTCATTTATTAACTCTGAATGAAAAATGTAAATAATTTCTTTTATAGTTTGCATATGATTCATTCCAGAAAAACAACAATACATACTCTATCTATTGAAATTATCTACATCAGACAAAGAACTGAATATATATATAGTAATCATACTAATCATACAACCATCTTTAGTACTAATACTTATTATAAACATAATAAACAAAGTTAAAAAAATAAACATAAGAATAGTAAACAAACTAGCACTTAGGGGTTGGAACTAGATAGTATTCCATAAGTTCTTCCAAGATCATATTTACATTCTGCACTAAAAACAGATGTTTCTACTGTAAACTTCAATGATTTGCTTAACGTTATCGAAAGATAGGTTTATCCTTTCTTACTCTTATTTCTTTATAAAATTTAACAGCTGTAATTAATTAGTTATAAAAGTAGAAATAGAAAAACAAAACCAAAATTATTCCTGTAATTTCTATTTTATTACAGAACTGTAGGGTAATTAAAATAGTAACCCTTTTGAGTAAATTTTACTCTTTAACACAGTAAAAGTCTCCAATAAATTAATTTAGTGTAACTCATTCTAATTACAAGATAACATTAAAAAAAAAATTGAATAACATTGTTAATGATTTAAATAAGAGACAAAATAGAAAGTAGCGTAATGGTTCATAGTCCTTTTATAAATATTTGTCGAGGCTTAAAGGCTGCACAAAAACAAACTCTACATTTTTTTTTTAAAATAGAAACAGTAAACCCAAAAACCTTTTAACTATTAATAACCCTTCGCCTATTAATCTGTCTCGATTGAGTAAGCAGTCTTTTTCTTCACCATTTAAAAACCTAATTAACCAGATAGAGGTCGAACAGCCTTATCACGGCTTAGAGCCAAGTTCCAGAGGTTAAACAAAAAAATTTACATCTACATGGCCGTAAGGTACTTTCAAGAAAGTCACATGTCACGGCTACTACAGGCTTAAAGATTTTCTTGCCATAATATCCTTTAGGGTTTAAAATATTTACATAAGCAAAACAACATGAAGAAGTAACCTAACAAGTAAATCAAGGCCGATCCTTAACCAACACAACGAAATCTCTTGTTTTCCGACCACCATAATACCAATGCAAGAGAAACCCTCAGTGCAACCGGGGCTTACCAGAGTCTGCATAGTTGAAGGAACAAGCTCGATTCCAATCTATAGAGTCGTGAGGAGGACCTGCACAGAGTAACCACCTTTTTGTTGGTCGCAAATCTTTAAACAAATTGAATAATTTCAACATCTACTTCATGTAAATATTGGGTTTGTGTCTTTACCTGGAAACGTCTCAGTTTGAATGAAGTCGTGGAAACCAACCACCTAAGACCACTTATTGGCACCTCGCCAAAAGTTAAGAAGACACCAGGTCACGATTTTGAAGGAAAATGAACAACACTCCAACCTGAATGAAGAAGCACTCTTGTATAATCTCTGTCCATTGTTTTCAGTCTTAAAACTAACTCAGTCCTCAAATTGTTGAAGAAAACAAGTTTCTACACTCTCAGTATGCTACAACAACCTTTAAGCACCGAGAAGCCACCTCATACCCTCACCAAAACCAGCTTGCAGTGCTTTGTTGGAAGACAGTTTTAAATAAGAGAGTTGACAGAGTCATGGTGGCCACGAGCTCACAATCTCAGCCGCACCAGTCGATGAACCTTCTCTTTGCAAACAAGAGGTAGGGTTCTCTCTTTTAAGTCAACCTATCTCATGGATAGAACTATCTCCACCTGTCTTTCCAATAATTTTACAATTCGTGGGTGCAAAAAAATAGTGTAATGCGGATTCAATTTGCATTAAAATTATTGAAGTCAAAACCCTTAATCATTAAAACATTGCAAATTTTATGATTATTAATAATACTAGGAACTTTAATCATTAAAAAAAAACCTAATCTATCAACTTTAGATTGATGGAAAGGTTATTCTTTCAAAGATTTTGTTGTAAGTCACGTTAGGGAAGGCTCTTATTAACTATGTTTTATAAAACATAGATAAAATACATACTTTCAACTAGGACTATAATCTTAACCCATTTCCTTAATGCATTGTGTTTTTAGGAATGCTAGTAAATACAGTCCTTAGACTATATATGGAGTTTCAGTGAAATTCTAGCAACTTAGTAATGAGTATATAGATAAAAGAAAAAGTAATTGGGTTATTCTTAGAGAGGATGTTGTTTATAGAGCCCTATAATGAAGGTAATGGTGATAGAAACCAAACAGTGTTGAGTGTACTAAGCATTAAGCTGCGAACTTTGTTTCTTCTTCTTTTTTAAACACTAGATCACAATTACTGTAAGTAATAATACAAGTAGTCTTTAGAATTTAATCTTAATCACCCATATGTTTTTAGAGTAATCAATAATGCAATTTAACCCATGCATATGTAGTTTGTTTAAACGTCATTACGAAGTTTTGACAGTAAAAGAAATTAAGATCAACATTACCTCTTATGGGACAAGCTGCAGTTAAAACATTCTAAGTCTAGCATCTTAAAACATGATAGGGAAGTATCTTCCTAACTTGAATATAAATATTATTTTATTGGAACATAGTCTTACCTGCTAAACTTGTAAGTAACCATCAGTCCAAACTGTGTTAGCTTAAAGCTAAGTAAGCCCCGATCTCACATAAGAAACTTTCCCTACTTGACAAAAGAAATCAATAGTATTTCTAGCATCAATAATTTACAAGTTTCTTTCTACTTTCTGGAATATTATAACTGCCAAGTTGAAAATAGTACTAACATGTTTTTTAAAGACAAGCCTCTAGATAATACAAATTTCTTATAAGCAAGTAATTTGTGTTTCTCTTTCAAACTGTTTTATTATCTGTTGACAGTTGGGGGTAATTTAGCGGTGACAATTGACATTTTGTGCCGAATGAAAATTTTTAAATTTTTACGAATTTTTGGGTTATTACATGATAAGAGGTTCGTCATGAGTTGAGTCCTTCATATTCCTCATCGCTTGAGAAATCTTCTTTGAATCGTGAGAGTTTAATCTTCATTTTCTCCCATCTTCTCTTCTCTTATTATGAATCAAGCTTCTTCTTGTATGCACTCTTCGGAGTGTCTGTTGAAGGTAATCAACTTCCTTCTGGCACACATTCCTCGAATGAATCAATCCCATGATTTTGGGAGGCCATTCAAGGTGGTTATAAGAATCTCTTCTTCTTCTTTGATTGCTTCGCCATAGCATCAAAAACTTCCTTTTGGTGTCTTCAAGGATGACACATGAGGGATGAGATGATCCTTAATAGAATCTACAATAATTTTATTGGCTCTAGCCTTAGCCTCATCTCCCTTGGGCTCTTAGAACTTCCTTACTGAAATAATGATCCAAGTCATTTTCTTCAAGGATCAGGGAGGTCCTATACTTCCATGCTCAGAATTTGTCAGCTTCACCAAGCTTGTCATCAAGCTAGGTGTGATGAGTCATTTTGAAATAAGAACCTCAAACAAAAATAACAAAGATTTAGATCTTACCGATTTGAGGTGTCCGACCTGGTTCTGGAGGTGGTTGATATAGGGTTTGTCAGAGAAACCCTAATTTTCAAAACTTGGAATTTCAAACTTCTGATTGGACAGAAATATGGGACTCTTCAAGGCAAGTTTTCTAAAGTACTCCTTTTTTTAAAACAGTGGTGGTAAGCTCCCGGAACAGGAAGCCCTATTTTACTAATTTCTTCTAGAGAAATGTCTGATATTGATTATGTTGTATCTCTGAATTTTTGGATCCTTACAGACTGAATATTCACACTGAGATAGCATGATATGTCTTATTTCCAACCCCACTGGTTAGAGTAGAAATGTATTCTCCAAGTGGTACTTATGTTGAGTTTCCCAAGATGACTATTTTGGGGTTTGTTCATCATAGCGAACTTATACGGACTACCACGTGTCACTGTTTCACATTCTGGGTCTAAAAAGCATAATATAGAAACTAAAGTCCATGCCCTACCTGAAAAATCTTACGAAATTTCATTTGGACCTTCCTAGCCCGAGATATATCAATTCTCCCTAGGTCACCTATTTATGACTATATTTTGGAGGAGGTTGGAACCCTAATTTGGAGAAATCATATATCCTGAAGTATAGTGAACATGAGGATGAAACTTTTACATAAGGTACAACGATATTTCCTCTTCATCCTGTAAATGTTTTGGCTCCTGAACCTTCTCCAATATCCCATTATAGACAAAGTTCTAATATGACTAAATTCAGTCTTCTAGTGTTTTCAAGCATGAAACCCTAATTTCCATTAGCTTCCATTGTAGTTGTATTTCGGCTGCATAGTGCCTTCTTTTAGAGTGGATCTAATACCATGTTAGTTTTTTGAAATTATTTTACTTAGGATCTTTATCTGAAAGAATAATAAGCAAATCCAAGATACACAAGAGACAGAAAACACGAAGATTTTTATCGGCGAAACCATAAAGGAGAAAACCCCGCAAACTTCCTCGAAATAGTTCGGTCACAAAGATAAGATGACAAGATAATAATCCAAGAACAATATGCCTGTAGCATATCTCTATCCCTCCTCTTTCTCGCTCTCCTAAAGTGAACATGAGAAAGAAACCGAAGTGTTTGACAAATGAGGAGGGCGCCTCTCTATTTATATTCTTCCGTTGAGTTTGTTAACCCAACCACTAGGTTGCCCAGGTTACTTGTGGGGACGACATACCTAAGAATAAACATAAATACATTTTACTTTATTCAACCTAGGGACTATTTCCCCGACTTACAATGAAGGGTTTACCTCAGTGACCATACACAATGATGACATCCCAAAAGGAGGAACATGGATCCCCAATGGGGGTACAACAATATACAATAGTAATATACATCAGAATATCTTCCGAAGTTACAATTACGACAACAAACCTAAACCTATAGATTACGCCTCTTACAAACTTGCCCCCTAGGACTAATATGCCTAGGAATACCATAAACTGCCTCAGAACCCCTTATATACTTTGATGTTGACCAAATATAAACTCCATCAACGGATCTGAGCTGTATTCCACCAACTTTTCCTCCCACTCCTGTAAAACATAAGCATCCAACTCCTTGAGTTAAAGCTACCATATTAAACTTGGATATATCAAGTACAAAGAGGAAATTTACACCTCAATAAATTGATCCCTCTATGTTATTCAACACATAAACATATGTATGATATGATTTCATTATGAAAAATAAATACCCACCTAAAACGAGACTATCAAACGAGAAGAATTCTTAGGGTCCGGCCATAACGACTGCGACGTCAGTACTCTAGACCTCATCCTTGCCCCAGTTACTAGAAAGCTTAAGATAACTGCTCTTGACTGGTCACATGGAAGCATCCAAGGAAGGGGCGATAGAACCCTCTCGTCCTATCCATGACCAAACCAACAAAATAGCTCACCTAACCATGTTACTTTCAAAACCCTACACATTAGTACCATAGAGATACCGATTTCTAATACAGAAACAATGCAAGAAATACAGAAGAACCACGATGAACTAAGAAGGGGTCCACAAAGTACCAACACTTGCATCGCAAAAACCACAGAAAGTCCATGCATAACCTTACATGCAGAAAGAATCAATGCAAGAGCACAACACATGTGGGACAATGATTTAATCAGCAAATTCATAGGCATTTGGCCCTCATAACAAGCACTCAAAGGCTGGATTGAATCAAAATGGAATCCCAAGCCACACTACGACCTTCGACTGAGATCCAAAGGTTTATTTACCATCATTTTCCATGGGTTATAGGACAACACCCGTGTAGAAAATGGAGGCCCATACTTTTTCAACTCTGCAGGGCTATACCTTAGGGACTGGAGCGAGCGGTTCAACCCAAACAAGGAAGACTTTACTTGGGCCCTAGTTTGGATTCGCATGCATTCACTACCACAGGAATACTGGGATTGATAAACCCTCAACGATATAGGAGATACACTAAGAAGCTATGTTTGAGCAGTTGAACAGACAAAACATAGAAAATATACTTCTTATGCGAGAATATGCGTTTACATGCACATCGCAAAAGTGCTCCCAAATTCAATCATCCTAATGCATGAAGACTCTGAATGGATTCAATCACTTTATCATGAACATGTCCCCTTCATACGCCACAAAGGTCATGAGCACGAACGCCTGTATAGGGACTGCCCTCTTATTCAGTACAACCCCAACCTCAAGCCCGTAGTCGACAAAGATGAGGAGGATTTCCAAAAATATCAAAGAAAATAAAAACACAACCATAAGAACCCTCCAACAGAGAAAAAAGCAGATCTTCCCACTACCAGCAACAAATTCGAGATCATGGAGGAGCTCCTCTAAGATCCATGGGTACTTGGAACCGAACAAGGAGAAAACCCAGATCGAAAACAGTCAAAAGAAGATGAAATGCGAAATGACCCACAAAACTGTAGGGTAAAATCTAGGCAAACCACCTCTGAATTGTTGTAGCAGTAGAAAGATAGCATTCCATAAATTTTCATGGATGAAGAAATGGTGGACATAGAGATCGGCGGCCTAGATCTTCTAGGTTTGGAAGATGCATGCACCAGGAAATCCTTCATCTCAATACCCCCAACTTAGATCCAACTCTTGAAGGAGGCCCTGGAAAAATCAAAATCTCAAAACAAGCTCGGAGTCCAGAGAACACCCCAGAAAGACAAGCAAAAGTCCTAGAGTGACAACCACAAACAAGGCAGAAAGACGATCAACAAAGAATCAGCACGCTTGGTACAAGGTTAGTTGAATCACACCAATATGCCCAGCTAACTGAATTATTTCATGGTTTATCCCCTTGTTCTCAATGGATATCATATCCTGGAATATAAGAGGCCTCAATGGGCGTTCCAAGCACAGGATTATCAAGAGGAAAATTATTCAAGATAAGTCGATAGTACTTTTCTTACAAGAGACCAAATTATCCATCCAGGCCTTTAAAACCTTGATAACCAAACTATCGAGAGGTTGTCAAAGTATAGAAATGGATGCTCGGGGAGCTTTTGGGGGCATTGCAATAGTCCGATATCCATCCATAGTTGCCTTGAACAATTTCTCTTCTACTACATGCTCCTTGTCTGCCTCCTTCCCAGATTTTGGGATACAAGGTTCAGGTTTTTTTTCTAAATATTTATGGGCCTCAAATCCCTGCTCTAAAATTAGATCTGCTACATTATATGGAGTGGTTTAAGAAACAACACACAAACTCCTATGTCATATTTGGAGGAGACTTTAACATGATCCCTACTCTCAATGACAAAAAAGGAGGGAGAAGAACACTAACACCTGAGGATCTCAGCTTCAAAGCACTCATAGAGGATAGCAAGTTAGTGGACCTCCCAAACTTAGAAGGTCATTTTACTTTGAACAATAGAAGAGGAGGAGAAAAGATCATTGCCTCAAGGATGGATAGATTTTTAGTTTATGGTAACCTCATGGAAGTTGCTACCCTTATGACCACTAGTGTACTTCCCTCAGCAGGATCGGATCACTGGCCCATATCCTTTATATGGAGGAATACAGAAGCTCACAAATTCAAAACCTTCCATTTCAAAAAAAATTTGCTCATCCACCCAACCTTCCAAGACTCTGTTCAGAGATGGTGGGAGGACATGAACACCCAAGGGCGCTCTAAGATGGCTATAATGCAACAAAAGCTAAAAAATCTCAAAGGAAAACTCAAAGGCTTGAACCATAACACCTTTGGGAACATTTTCAAAGACAAGAGTGATCTGGAAAAAGAAATTGAAAAAATTCAAACAATCATCATGGAGGAGGGATAAACAGTGGATAATAAACTCAAGGAAAAAGATATCCTAGCAAAGCTTGACAAAAGATGTAAACAAGAGGAAATGTTTTGGAAGCAAAATTCCAGGATTGGGTGGCTTAAATATGGGGAAAGGAACACATCCTTCTTCCAGCACTCGGTAATTCAACACCGCAACCACAATCACATCTCCAGGATTAAAAATGAGGATGGTGCTACGCTGGAAACACAAGAAAAAATTGAACAGGAACTCATTCACCATTTCCAAGACCTGCTTACGAAACTGGTTCCTTCAAGAGCGTAGGCCATTAAGAAAATCACATATCACATTCCTAAAATCCTCTCTCTAGATCATAATGTTGTACTGATGAAGATCATATCTCTATAGGAAGTGGAGACTGTTATCAATCAAATGGAGGATGATAAAACAGTTGGGCCTAATCATTTCACCATTAATTTCTTCCATCACTATATGGGACCTGGTAAAAATCAAAATATGGAATCTAGTGGAAGAATCACGCCAAAAACTCTGGGTTTTGCCTGCTCTCAACGTGACGTTTCGCACCCTAATTCCAAAAGAGAACGGGGATGTAACTCCCAGTAAGTTTCGACCCATCTCTCTTTGCAATGTGATTTATAAGATCATCACCAAAGTTATTACCAATAGATTAAAAGCCCTCCTACCTTTTCTAATCTCACCTAAGCAAATGGGCTATGTGGAAGGAAGACAAATCCTGGACGGAATCATACTAGCCCCCAAAATCACCCACTCTTTAAAGATAACCAAAAAACTTGGAATGCTTATAAAACTTGACCTTTCCCAAGACTTTGAAAAACTTAGCTGGGAATTTATGGAAAAAATGGTCCTTGCTTTCGGCTTCTATCAAGACTGGACCAAGTGGATCATGGCCCTTACTTCTTTTGCCTTCTTTTTTGTCTTGGTCAATGGAGCACCCTTTGCCACTTTCTCCCCTTCCAGAGGCATTCGCCAGGTAGATCCACTGTCACCCTTCCTTTTCATCCTTATGGCTAACGGTTTGGGTAGACTTATAAAAATAAAACTCTCAGAAGGTCTCGACATGCATGATAACCCCCCCCCCCCCCACATCTACCAGCAGTTTTTCAATGACAATATTCTCTTTGGCCACCCCTCTGTCCAGGAAGCTCGATGCATTTCAAAATTCCTCCATACCTTCTCAGAGGCCTCTAGAACCATAATAAACCTTGAAAAATCCCAGCTCTTCTTATTTAACACCGAACTAATAACTCAACGCAATGTTGCACGCAGACTTGGATTCTCCATCTCCTCTCTTCCCTCCAAATATATTGGTGCCCAACTTTTTTTACGTTGCCATCCAACATTCTTCCTTGAAAGATATCTTAACTAAATTGGAACTTAAAATCTCTTCCTAGACCTTCAGGACCCTAAAACTTGGCACCAGACTCACCCTCCTCAAATCAGTTATGCAATCTATGCCCCTCTACCTTTTTTTTTTGGCTACCCCTAAATGGGTTCTCAAAACCATCTGCAATCTGCAGCGCAGTTTCCTCTAGGGAGGGGAAGGTAATCAACACAAATGGGCTTTGGTCAAGTGGAAAACAATAACCCTACCCAAGTGGAAAGGGGGCCTGGGTATTTGGGATCCTGAAATAAATAACGAGATCCTCTTAGCCAAAATTTGGTGGAATTGGATTGCAAAAAACAACACCCCTTGGGCACTATTTTGTAATAAAAAATATGCATAGGATTGGACCATGCCAACACTGATTCGCTATAACTTGGACCCGCTAGGATCACTGATATGGAGAGCAACTAACTGTTAGCGTGCTTTAATTCAACATCGTAGCTTCTGGGAAAACATAAATGGATCCCACGCCAATTTCTAGCATGACTCCTGGAAATAGTTACCCAAATGATCAGACCTCTTCAATTTGTAGGACCAACAGAACGCCATGTAGAGGATTGATAGAACAATAGTCAAAGACTTTTCAAAGGACACTACTCGAAACCATTTTCGTCTCTGGAAAGAACCCACGAAGTGGGGGCTAATGGAAGATGATATAACTGTGGACACCATCTAGTCGAAACTTGAGAAGAGATGTATTAAAGTCCGGGAGGAAGAAGACATCATCAGATGGGGACACAACATAAAAGGAACCTTCACGATCAAATAAGCCTACTTACTTAAAACTCAAAGGTAAATGGAACCTCCGAATCTCCTATGGAGGAGAATCTGGGATTCCAATTTTAGCCCAAAATATCCACTTTCCTTTGGCTGCTCACTCATTGCAAGATCCTCACCTGGGACAATTTGATAAAGAAAGGTTTTCATGGACCATCCTTTTGTGTCATGCATGGGGAACATTGTGAAACAATAGACCACCTCTTGGATTCTTGTGCACTGGATGACACTATATGGAATCTCGTGGAGGAAAGATGCAAACTATCCAAGAGAGTCAAAGGTGATGTGATCCAAACTCTACAATTGTGGGGGGCACATCCCTATAAAAGAAAGCTCCTCAATAGACTATGGGTACTCATCCAAGGATTTGTTTTCTAGAATATCTGGAAAGAAAGAAACAAGCGCATCTTCAATGGGAAATACCACAATGCTACAGAGGTTTGGACATGCATCCAAAAAAGTATCCAAGAAAATTGGTGACAGGAATAAAAATGATCTCCCCAATATTCAATATGAATGGGATATTCTTCTCGGATGGGGGATGGATCAAAAAGACTTTACTCACCACACCTGCCCCCCCCCCCCCCCCCCCCCCCCCCCAAGACGCACATCTCCAGCCCAGAAAATTGGGAGATACCATCATCAAGATTCTACAAACTTAATTTTGATTGTGCGTCTAAGGGAAACCCAGGAGAAGCGGGCTTTGGGGGAGCAATCAGGGATTGCATTGGGACTATCCAACATGTTTAGTGGGGATACAAGAAACATGACAACAACAATGCAGTAGAACTATCCAGGCTAACAGAAGGAATTCGAATGCTCATGAATCTAAATCTCCTCCCTCTAATTGCTGAAGGAGATTCACAAATAATCCTATTGCTGGCCACACGCATGCAGACCGGAACACACAAGGAGAAGATCTCACCCATATGGCGAATGGAGTATGGACTAAGCTATCTAGATGAAATTATTCAAATCTGCAAAGCTATCGCCTTCCACCATGTTAGAAGAAAAGCCTATTCATTGGTTGATCGACTTTCCAATGACGGGGTTTGTTGTAATTCGGCTCTGATTCATAGCAATTTTACTTCTCTCAATTTAGAGGCTTTGCTTAAGGACTGTAAATAGATTTCCAACTAAGATATTCCAACCCCGGATCCGGGTGACACGCAATACCTCCACATGGGCCATCTAGCACCCAGACCATGTGATGACAGTGTGGGAAACATGGTGGATGGCTGTGTGGGTGAATTAAATGTTAAGGGCGACGAATTGCTTGCTAACCCCACAAGAAGCTGGATTGTCACGTCTAGTATGGGTCATAACATAGGAGATTTAAGTCCTGTGCATGTTAACGTAGATCTATATGATGTCGGCACTTCAAACTATGAGGCTTGTTAACCTCCTTTCTATGAGCGTTTTGGTTTTCCTGTTTATGCTCTCTGTTCAATCCTCCGTGAGCTTACTTGCAAGGTCGAAGAAGAAGGTGCCCAGACAAAGAGGCACTCCACGTAGAGGCAGCACTGGTCGAGGCGATGGGTGTCGTAAGGAAACCATGGGGATACTGATGGTTTTGTATCGCAAGTATCCTTACCATTTAGATGTATGATCAATGAGTGGGAATCCAAGGTGGTCTCTAATCGTCTTGGATCCGGACGAAGCGGCGGTAGGATTAATCATTAATGGATGATTAAGAATATGCTAGAGTTGTTGATGGAGGACATGACGGTCAAATGGAATGGTTCCAGGGATTTGGCCCAATCCATGCGCACTGGTATCAACCAGACTAATACGCAGCTCATAGCCCTGGAAGCAAACTTTAACTTGAGGCACTATTCGGTGTTTCCCAGTGCAGGAAACACGGACGATGATGGAGACAAGGACAAACATGGGAAGGGTGGGACCTCGACAGCAACTAGAAATTCTCCTTGTCTTTTGCAGGAACATATGGAAAATATGAGAATCGCTACACCTGTTAAACATGGTCGTGAGGCTCCAACTGAAGTCATCATTGCTCAACCGATACAGGAGATGCAACCTCGAAATCCAATGGAAGATTATGGACCCTGCCCGATCCTGGAGAAGACAACAGACTTCTTTACACGAGATGCAACACTCTAGATGCTCCATTATCATCCTTGGTTCCCTCTGTGAATCACCTTTTTTGGGTCTCCTTGTTTTTAAAATATGTCAATTTCATGTCTATCTACAGTCAGTTTTTTATTTGTAATATGTCAGTCAAAGTTTATAGCTCTAGCCTGAGCAGACTTTCCGATTTTTCTGAATACCCCAACTCTAGTATTTTTTTACAGATTGGGTGGGTGGTCTGTTAGTTTAAAGGCCTCGTAGCAAGCTTTTAATGCTCTGTACACTTCTTTTGTTATTATGAATATAAATCTCTATTGTTGCTTACAAAAACACACACAAACATATGTATGCCAAACATAAATAGGGTTTAGGTGTTTTTATTACATAAATATATGATCTACAATATCTTATTATTTTTCATTGATAAACTAAATGACTGGGTAACTTATGTATATAAATATACATAACAAACTCCATTGACTATGATATTGCAACAGACACAATCGACTATCATTGTGATTTATTATAATTTTTAATAATTATAATAATTAGTATTAATCATAAAACTAAAAAATTAATTATAATAATCATTATTGTTTTTTGAATTAGTTAGTTTATTGACTTTCCAATTCCCAGGTGGCTTCTTTTGGACTAAGGTGCTTCCATTGCACCTTCACTTGACCAATGGTGCGATTCCGAAGAGAGATCTCCCTCCTTTCGAGAATACAATCCAGTTCCTCCAGAAAATCTCCTTCGGGTTCCACGTGCACATCATTCCAATTAATAACATGAGTAGCATCATGTACATATTTTTTTAATACAGAAATATGAAAAACATTGTGAACTCTTAGATTTGTTGGTAGAGCTGACTGATATGCTACCTGTCCTATCCTGGACAATATTTCAAAAGGACCACAATATCGAGGTGCTAGCTTAGCACAGCTACCCAACCTCAAATAACTCTTTTTGGGTCTCACCTTAATAAAAACATGTTCGCCTACCTGGAACTCCTTTGGAGTTCGTTTAAGGTCTGCTTGGATTTTCTGTTGATCTTGCGCAACTTTCAAGTTACCTTGTACCTGTTTTACTATTAAATCCATCTCCTTCAATAATTAAGGTCCTAATACTAACCTGTCCACCGGATTACTCCAAGAGATGGGAGTGTTGCATTTCCTTCCATACAAAATTTCAAAGGGACTATATCTAGTTGAGGCTTGATAATGATTATTGTAAGCAAATTCTACTAGGTGTAAATAATCTTCCCATTTACTTGGCTGCTCCTTTACATACATTATGAGTAGATCCTCCAGTACCTGATTCACTCTTTCAGTCTGTCCATCAATTTGAGGATGGAAAGAGGTACTAAAGTTTAACGTAGTATTTAACCCTTTAAACAAAGATTTCCAAAAATTACCTGTAAATTTAGGGTCTCGGTCTGAAATTATCACCTTCGGTATTCCATGCAACCGAAAAATTTGTTTGAAGAAAATATTAGCAATATTTGCAGCTTTATAAGTAGTTTTTATAGGTATAAAATGGGCTGCTTTACTCAATTTATCAACTGCTACCATTATTGAGTCATTTAAGTTCTGGTTTCTAGGTAATCCCGTGATAAAATCAAGGCTAGTTATCTTCTATTTATAGCTAGGAATAGGCAATGGCTGAAGTAGTCCAACTGGATGCTGATGTTCAGTTTTTACTTGCTAACATTCAAAGCACCTAGCTATATATTTTGCCAATTCATTTTTCATGTTTGGCCAGAAATAATCCTTTCTTAGCATGGTTATGGTTTTCTGATAACCCGAGTGCCCTGAATAAGGAGTTTAATGAACTTCATTTAAAATTAACAACTTAATATTAGGTACGTTAGGTACGTATAATCTATCTTTATACAATAATAATACTTTTTTATTCAAGCTGTACCATGTACTTAGACTTTCTATTAAATTTTCTTTTACTTTTGCTTGTAATTTTCGATAATTTTCATCTTGTTCTATTCCAGCTTCTAGTTGTTTTTCCAATTCTGTCTTATAATTGTTGATGGTTGCTGTAAAATTCAGCTTTGCATTTCTACTTAATGCATCAACAACCTTATCCTCCTTTCCTTTAATATGTTGAATTTCAAAATCATATTCACTAAGAAAAGCTAGCCACCTAGCTTGCTTAGTATTAAAGTTAGGTTGATCCAACAGATATTTCAATCCTTTATTATCTGTCATTAGTATAAAATTTCTTCCTATTAAATGATGACGCCACATTTTTAAGGCATGTATGACAACAACTAATTCTAAGTCATAGGTCGCATAATTTTTCTCATGAATCTTCAGCTTCCTAGACTCATAAGCAATGACATGTCCTTCTTGAGTTAAAACTCCACCTAAACCGTCATTGCATGCGCCAGTACAAACTATAAAATATTTTTTAGGGTTAGTAATTCTTAGAATTGGTGCAGTGGTTAATAATGTTTTTAACTTTTTAAAACTATCTTCACATTTCTGATTTCAATCGAATTTCTTCCCCTTTTTCTGCAAAGAGGTTATAGGATTTGCAATTCTTGAAAACCCTTCGATGAATCTCCGATAATAACCAGTAATCCCCATGAATTATCGGACGTCAGTTACATCTTTTGGGACTGGACAATCTTCGATTGCCTTTATCTTTTCGGGGTCGACAAAAATTCCTTCTTTAGTCACCACATGACCTAAATACTGGATTTTATCTTTAAAGAAGTCACATTTACTAAAGTTTGCAAAAAGTTGATGTTCTCGTAACTCTTGCAAGGCAATTTTTAAGTGTTCTTTATGTTCCTCTTGAGACTTTGAGTAAATTAAGATGTCGTCAATAAATACGACCACAAATTTATCCAGATATTTGTGCATTACATTATTCATCAGACACATAAAAATAGCTGGGGCATTAGTAAGCCCGAATGGCATAACGACAAACTCGTAATGTCCATATCTAGTCCTAAAAGCCGTTTTAAAGATGTCTTCATCCTTGATTCGAACCTGGTGGTATCCAGATTGCAAATCAATCTTTGAAAACATCGTGGCTCCACGTAGCTGATCAAACAGATCATCTATGCGGGGTAATGGGTATCTATTCTTGATAGTCATTTTATTTAATTGACGGTAATCTATACATAGTCGTAGAGTTCCATCCTTCTTCTTAACAAAAATGACAGGTGCCCCCCAAGGAGACACACTGGGTCTAATGTAATTCTTATCAATGAGTTCTTTTAACTGCGCCTTAATTTCATTTAATTCTAGTATATTCATCCGATAAGGGGCTTTTGAGCTGGTCACTGCACCAGGTACCAGCTCAATAGTAAAATCTAATTCCCGTTTTGGTGGCAGACCCGAAATTTCTTCCGGAAATACATCTGAATATTCCCTTAGAATTAGAATATCTTCTAGTTTTAATTTATCTCTGTTGTTAGTATTTTCTTCATTAATTAATGTTACGGCAAAAGATTTACAGCCTTTCCTAACAACTCTCTTAAGCTACAAAGCATAAATCTGCCTTACAACTGTTTTCCTAGGGACCCCCTTTACATTTATTAACTTTCCATCGCTATTTATGCAAGTGAAGGTTTTATCAAAGGAATTTAGGACCACCCTATGCTGTTCTAACTAATCCATACCAATTAATATATCATATGAACCTAAAGGTAGCACATTGAGCTTAACAGAGGTTTCAAACTGATCCATAGTTACCGCACAATTCTTAACAAAGCTAATTACTTTTCTCTTTGCACCAGTAGCTAGCTGAACTAACCAAGATCTTGCAAACTTTTCAACTGAAAGCTTACACTTTTCTACTAAATTAGGAGATATATAGCTTAAACTAGCTCCTGGATCAATTAAAATAGATATAGGTATTTGATTTATCTTACCTTCCACTTCCACCATGCAAGTTTGATAATCTGCTTGCTGGTTCTGTAATGCTGCATTGATCCTGGGCATTGTCCTCTCTAGATCACCAACAATCATCTCCTCCTGTATTATGTGTATGTTGCTAACAATATTCTTCCAATTGGGGCAAACTGATGCATAATGCAGACCATTACATTCCCAACACTTTATGGGTTCCTTTCGTTCAAAATTCTTTGTATAGTTACTATGGTTATTAGCAGATTCTTTATTCCTTTGATTATTTGGATTGGCCTGTGAATTACTTTTGTTCCCTTGAAAATTTTTACTAGGAAAATTTCTGGTGATATTATTCTTAAAATTTCGATTAGGCACAAAATCTTTCTTTTTCTGTTCAAAGTTATTATTCCTTTTGGCCTTCTAGTTGGTCATACTTTCCTTTTTATGATTATGTTCATAACAGAAATTCGCTTTTCTCATTGCTTCTTCTAAAGTTTTTGGATTGTCATACTCAATTCTGTCCTTTATATGATAAGGTAAACAACTGAGAAACCGTTGTACCTTAGGTTTCTTGTCCACAATATACGACACATACTTGAGCAGACTCAGAAATTTACTATTTAGTTCTTTCATATTCATTGTTCCCAGTTTTAGCTCGTAAAATTCCTTAGCCCTTTCCTCATAATACTGTTCAGATAAAAATTTCTTCTTGAAATATTTCTTAAATGTACTCCAATGTTTATTTTTCTCCCTTATACCTTTTACTCTTTTTAAGTCCTGCCACCATATATCTACTTTTCCCGTGAGATTATAAATATCCATCCTAGCCTTCAATTGATTAGAGTAGTTATAAATTTGGAAGTATTTCTTCATTTCAGACATCCAGGATTCTGCTTCTTCCCCCTTTTGAGTTTCTCCATTAAAGGTTGGTAGCTTGATCTTCCTGAATTCCCTAGATATTTCTTCGTAAGGTTTAAACTTTCTCTTCCTAGTATATTGATCATCTTCGCTACTGTTACTAGTATAATGGGAGTTTTGTTTATGTGAATCACCGTATACTTCAGAAGAAGAGCTGCTTCATTTTTAATTTGTTTAGTCTTTTATCTTTGTGCTGATAACCCTTATCTTCAGACTCAGTTCTTTTATCTTTTCCCTCAGTATGAAATCTTTCCATTAAAATATGATTTAGCTCCTCTTGAGCTCTCAGAATCCTCTCATTTTCTTTCTTAACCGATTCCATCTCTGTTTTTAGTTCCTCAACTGTTTGTAGTAGTTCAGAAGAATGATTAGTTATCTCTTCTTGTATAGTTTTTTTTGAAAATTATTTCGTTTAGTGTAAGGAAATTCCTCATTCGCATATTCTTCCAATCTACCCATACATGTCATTAACTCAAAAACAAAATTCTCTGGATGTACCATTCAAAAGAAAACAACATCAGCATGTTTATTTAAATTTACTGTTCCACATAAGCAAGTTGAGCTACATTTAGGCCTAGTGTTTGAACCTTGTGCTCTGATACCACATGTAATAACCCAAAAATTCGTAAAAAAATTTCATTTTTCATTTGACATAAAATGTCAATTGTCACCGCTAAATTACCCCTAACTGTTAGCAGATAATAAAACAGTTTGAAAGAGAAACACAGATTACTTCTTTATAAGATTTTTTTACTATCTAGGGGCTTGTCTTTAAAAATTGTGTTAGTACTGTTTTCAACTTAGCAGTTGTAATTTTCCAGAACGTAGAAAGAAACTTGTAAATTAGTGATGCTAGAAATACTATTGATTTCTTTTGTCAAGTAGGGAAAGTTTCTTATGTGAGATCGGGGCTTACTTAGCTTTAAGCTAACACAGTTTGGACTGATGGTTCCTTATAGGTTAAGCGGGTAAGCGTATGTTCCAGTAAAATAATATTTATATTCAAGTCAAGAAGATACTTCCCTAGCATGTTTTATGATGCTAGACTTAGAATGTTTTAACTACAGTCTGTCCCATAAGAGGTAATGTTGATCTTAATTTCTTTTATTGTCAAAACTCCGTAATGACGTTTAAACAAACTACATATGCATGGGTTAAATTGCATGATTGATTACTATCAAAACATTTGGGTTATTAAGATTAAATTCTAAAGACTACTTGTATTCTTACTTACAGTAATTGTGATCTCGTGTTTAAAAAAATGAAGAAACAAAGTTCGTAGCTTAATGCTTAGTACACCCAACACTGTTTCATTTCTATCACCATTACCTTCATTATAGGGCTCTATAAACAACATCCTCTCTAAGAATAAACCAATTACTTTTTCTTTTATCTATATACTCATTACTAAGTTGCTAGAATTTCACTGAAACTCCGTATATAGTCTAAGGACTGTATTTACTAGCATTCCTAAAAACACAATGCATTTAGGAATTGGGTTAATATTATAGTCCTAGTTGAAAGTATGTCTTTTATCTATGTTTTATAAAACATAGTTAATAAGATCCTCCCCTAACATGACTTACAACAAAATATTTGAAAGAATAACCTTTCCATAAATCTAAAGTTGATAGATTAGGTTTTTTTCGAATGATTAAAGTTCCTAGTATTATTAATAATCATAAACTTTGCAATATTTTAATGTAAATAAGAAGGAGCTCCGTTGGATGATTTCGTAAATCTCACTGTGTAAATGACTACTCATCTTCATCATCCTCGCCTGCGTAAATGACTATGATGATTCTTATTTACATTTCTCCACTGCGTAAATGACTACTTTCAAATGTTTTAATGATTAAGGGTTTTGACTTCAATAATTTTAATGCAGATTGAATCCGCACTACACTATTGTTTTGGACCCATGAATTGTAAAATTATTGGGAAGACATGTGGAGATAGTTCTATCCAAGAGATAGGTTGACTTAAAAGCGAGAACCCTACCTCTTGTTTGAAAAGAGAAGGTTCATCGACTAGTGCAGCTGAGCTTGTGAACTTGTGGCCACCATGACTCTGTCAACTCTCTTATTTAAAACTGTCTTCCAACAAAGCACTGCAAGATGGTTTTGGTGAGGGTATGAGGTGGATTCTTAGTGCTTAAAGGTTGCTGTAGCATACTGAGAGTGTAGAAACTTGTTTTCCTCAATGATTCGAGGACTGAATTAGTTTTAAGATTGAAAATAGTGGACAGAGCTTATACAAGAGTGCTTCTTCATTCAAGTTGGAGTGATGTTTGTTTTCCTTCAAAATCGTGAACTGGTGTCTTCTTAACTTTCGGCGAGGTGCAAATAAATGGTCTTAGGTGGCTGGTTTCCACGACTTCATTCAAACTAAGACGTTGCAAGGTAAAGAACCAAACCCAGTATTTACATGAAGTAGATGTTGAAATTGTTCAATTTTTTTAAAGATTTGCGACCAACAAAAAGGTGGTTACTCTGTGCAGGTCCTCCTCACAGCTCTGTAGATTGGAATTGAGCTTGTTCCTTCAACTATGCAGACTCTAGTAAGCCCTGGTTGCACTGAGGGTTTCTCCTGCATTGGTATTATGGTGGTCGAAAAACAAGAGGTTTCATTGTGTTGGTTAAGGCTTGGCCTTGATTTACTTTTTAGGTTACTTCTTCATGTTGTTTTGTTTGTGTAAATATTTTAAACCCTAAAGGGTATTATGGCAGGAAAATCTTTAAGGCTGTAGCAGCCGCGACTTGTGACTTTCTTGAAAGTTCCTTACGGCCTTGGAGATGTAAAAACTTTTTGTTTAACCTCTATAACTCGGCTATAAGCCATGATAAGGCTTTTTGACCTCTCCCTGGTTAATTAGGTTTTTAAATGGATTTTAAATGGTGAAGAAAAAGATTGCTTACTCAGTCGAGACTTGTAAACAGGCGAAGGGTTATTAATAGTTAAAAGGTTTTTGGGTTTACTGTTTCTATTTAAAAATAAATAAATTGTAGAATTTGTTTTTGTGCAAGCTTTAAGCCTCGACATATATTTATAAAAGGCCTATGAGCCATTACGCTACTTTCTATTTTGTCTCTTATTTAAATCATTAACAATGTTATTTAAGTTTTTTTTTTTATGTTATCTTGTAATTAGAATGATTTATAGTAAATTAATTTATTGGAGACTTTTACTGTGTTAAAGATTCAATTTTTTACTCTGCTTTTACTCAAAAGGGTTACTATTTTAATTACCCTACAGTTCTGTAATAAAATGGAAATTACAGGAATAATTTTGGTTTTGTTTTTCTATTTCTACTTTTATAACTAATTAATTACAGTTGTTAAATTTTATAAAGAAATAAGACTAAGAAAGGATAAACCTATCTTTCGATAACCTTAAGCAAATCATTGAAGTTTACAGTAGAAACATCTGTTTTTAGTGTAGAATGCAAATATGATCTTGGAAGAACTTATGGAATACTATCTAGTTCCAAACCATAAGTGTTAGTTTGTTTACTATTCATATGTTTATTTGTTTAACTTTGTCTATTATGTTTATAATAAGTATTAGTACTAAAGATAGTTCTATTATTAGTATGATTACTAAAGATATATATATATATATTTAGTTCTTTGTCTGATGTAGATAATTTCAATAGATAGAGTATGTACTGATGTTTTTCTAGAATGAATCATATGCAAACTATAAAAGAAATGATTTACATTTTTCATTCAGAGTTAATAAATGAATCATCACATCTACTTAATCAATCAGCTGTACTAGAGTACTGCCTATACAAGGCATGGAAAAATACAGTATGGTAATCTATTTCTATTTACTTTTCATTTAGCATAAATACTATTGTTTATAATCTACATATCCCTAACAAAAGAATAACATGCATATCTTTTGAAAAACTAGTAAACTTTTGCTGAAACAGTAAATAAATTATAAATAACCTAAACAAATTAAAACCTGTCAAATGATGAGGTGACAACAGCTTAAGGAGGTTGTTTCTCCCAACCAAATCCTGTAGAAATCTTAGTCTGCACTTCCTCAGGACCCCCGAGCTTGTTTTTTGGTCCTCCTGGTAGAGTACTGGGTGAAGGATGTATCCTTAAGACCTTTTGTCACTTGACTGGTCAAATTACAACAGTAATTCAATCCTACTTACAGCAGTAAGAACTTCAGCCTAACAACTGCATAAGTTCAGTTCTCAGTAGTTAACCCCTCAAACTCACTTCCATAAGTCTCCTCCATTGAATTTCTCATATGCACTTCATTCACACTAAATGATCACATTTCCATAAATGAGCAGCTCCCCAGCTATCTTGAATGGGAAATTTTATAATAATGCCTAGGTCTTATTGGTCAGTTTTTACTTAATGAGCCACCTGCTCCAATTCCACTTTCTTGGGGAATCATGACCACAAATATAGGGAAGTTGCCACCTGTAACAGTTAGAAGTAGTTTGAGGATGCTGCCACTTGTCAGTATACTCTCCACCCATTCTCCTCCACCAAGTGACCAGTTAACACTCTCTTAACAACTTCCCTTAGCTGTTGTCTCATCATTTATTTATTTATTAATAAAATATTCTGAAATACATTAATTATTCTTGACCCCACTTGGTCATCAATTACAAACTTAGCATGAAATATAACATAGTGTTCCTCAATAACATTAAATTGTTTTGCCAATTGGGGCATGTGACATATCCATCCTAGCACTTGAATAATAAATGATGCAATTGTGAATGAAGAAGATGTTGAAGCTGAAGGCTCAAGAAGGAGTCTACCCACCAAACAAACAAATATAAGTATTCTATTGTCATTTCATGATATTTTTTGGTTGTGCATTTGTTTATATTCAGTTGATGTATTATGCATATTTGTGTGTTTGCATTTATACTACTGAATTGCACATGATGGGTAAGAAGTCAATGATGTTGTACAACATTCCATTGCTACTTATCTAGATTGAAACCTATTTGCTGGCATATTAGGAGTAGTACAGACTCTATATAACATTGGGGTAGAAGGTTTCTAGAAGTTACTGCATGTGTACGAGATATGGATGAATGTTGTAGAATTGGCTAAGATAGTTGCATGACTATGTGACATATATTTGTCACTATTAATATATTTTGAAAATTATGATTTGTTTGTAATCATGCAACTGAACTTGACTTGTAAATCATTCCAAAGAACAAGTAACAATAGTTCAAAAGAGGAACCTGAAGCTTCTGGGGTTAGAGACACTGTGGCAAAAGAAAGAGCTTCAAAAGAATATAAAAAGAACGGTAGATCCACCTCAAGAGATGAAGACCATCTTGGGCACGAGAAATAATCCAAAATGAAGAATAGTATGACGATACTTCCAAAGAAAGAAAGAGGCCTCTGATACACTTTAGTTATGTGACACTATTGAGTGACATCATTGATGCAGATCTTTCCAGTTATGAAGAAGTAGACAAGAAGAAAGGGAAGAAGACTATGATCAAAGAGTACCGGTTCATCAAGAGGAATGATGTCTAGGATGCAGTGTCGAGACCCGAAGGGAATTCCGTAGTGTCTTCCATATGGATCTACACGATCTAGGATGCAGAAGATGGCATCATCAAGGGATACAAGGTAATATTCGTAGCATGATGGGTCTCACAGAAAGAAGGCATAGAGTACGAAGAGACATTTGCATCAGTTGCGAGGTACACTTCCACTAGATCTTGTTGCAGCTGCAACAATTTTCCCAAATTTTTGAAATTTTGGACCCTCCTCTTAAATTTTATCTTGCCTAAAGTTGTTTGGATCCATGAAATCTGTTTTGTCTTCCCTCTGCTGCAAGTTTGGATTGTTTTTTGAGGTCAACTGCTTTCATGCTTTTCAGAAAATTGCTTATGTCTGAAACTACTTTGGGTTGTGGAATTTGAAGTTGGATTTAAAGTGTTGTCCTTTGATTTGTGCTTTATTTCTTTGATATCGGAAGTTTTTTTTCTCATTTCCGCCGCTGTTTCGGAGGTGAAACAAACTTTTCATCACTGCCCACCCGAAAAGTATTTTGGAACTTAACATTTTTTAGTTTGGTTGATTGGAGGTCATTTGAGCAATGCATCGGAGCCATATTTCCCTACGGAGCCTCCGTTGCGGGAGTTGAACGATGAATGTTTAACGGATAGCTTTGACTTTTCCGATGACGTGACGTTATTATGTTGATTTGCTGTGCACTGTCGAAGGTTGGTTGAAGTTTGAGTCGGGGTTTTTGATCTCTATGACGCCGCTGTTTTGGAGATGAGACCAACTTTTAGACCGCTGCACAACCTTAATATTTTCCGAACACTTAACATTTTCATGATGTTTTTGTGCCATATCGGAAGGTTTTATGACTTTGATCGAAGGTGGTAGTCTGATTGCTTTCCACCATTTTGGCTCCCGAGCAAACTAAATGTTCCGCCATATAACTACTCCATGCGCCGATTGTTTTGTTATGGTTTTCGCCGTTATGTTTTATTTGCCGCGGAGCCCGTAGTCTTTCCGAATTCTGCCATTGTGGCTGCGTATTGCACTAACCACCCAACGTCTATGTCTTCCCGTCTGCCGACAAGGAGTTTTTCTGCCCGATGCTTTAGTATTTAATCTTTTTGACGCCAATAGAATTGATGGTCTCGCGGAACCTATT
Source organism: Pseudotsuga menziesii (assembly GCA_001517045.1). Lineage (NCBI taxonomy): Eukaryota > Viridiplantae > Streptophyta > Pinopsida > Pinales > Pinaceae > Pseudotsuga > Pseudotsuga menziesii. Next base: position 391,570 of record LPNX010525813.1, on the reverse strand, counting down.
GTCTGTCTGAAGCACTCCGTTGCGGCTATTATTTAAACTATCCTCCCGATGCTTTAGTGATTTTCCCGCCGGTGAAGGTTTTTCCCGCCTGTTTTGTGTGTGTTTTTACCCTATCTGATGGGTGATGGAGGTTTTATATTCTATCATTTTAAGGTTTTCGCAATGAGAACGCAGTACAGGGCCTCATTTTGATGATCAGTTTATTGTTAGTATGGTTTACGTTTTTTGAAAAGATGCAGTCCGAATTAATGATGAATTTTGTTTTAACTGCAGGCGGATTTAGAAGATTTTTCAGACTCCTGCTGCAAAGACGACATTGCTGGAGGAAAAAGCAGAAGGAAGTTGGCTGAAAAGTGATAGGCAAAGATATTCTGAGATCAACGGAATCTTTAATGGGACAAATAAAAGACAAAGTGGAATCGTTAGCAACAAGGGCCCAGGCTTGCAAAGATTCACCAGTTACCAAGCTGGTCCCATTTTATGAAGTACTCATAAGTCTTAATCCGAAATGTAACACATTATGTGAATCATGAGCACTCACAAGAAGACAAATTTGTGAGATTAAACGGTTGGGGGAGCCCAAAGGTCAGAGGGTTGGGGCAGCCTAAAGGTTTTGCTGTTTTGTTTACATAGAGGAACGTGAGAGGGAACATGGGATTTTTATTGGAGAAATTTGTGAACCACTTGTTGTAAGAGGAACTACTTCGTTTTACAATAATAAAATTACAATTTTGCCTGTTGGAGAAGGTATTGTGTGGAATGTTCATATGTAATAAATGAACAATGTTGAAGGGGAACTATTTCGTTTTCAACTGTGTTTCATTAACTGTGAGAGCGTTCTAACTTTCAGAACCTATATTCATATTTGAATGTTCTATGGTTTATTCTGTGATAATTTCCACTATGAGTAATGGAGGTTTTAACTGTTGATGAGCTATCTTGTCGTATATATCTTTATTCATGTTTACATGTTTTGATTCTAAGAACAACTATCTGTGATTTGTCTTAATATTTGAACAGTATTACATTACTCATGAATTAATATCTTGCTCCCTAGGGACAACTTAGTTAGTGTTGTTTTCCTAGTTGTGTGTAATTTAGATGTGAGAGAGTCTAAGATGAGAGGTAAGAACCTGCACATCACATTGTGACCACTCCTTGCATTCTTTATCAATCTGCATCTTAGATAGGCACTTGCATATCATACTTAAAGTAAAAAAAAAATAAAAAATATACGGTGGACCGGGCTGCAACCGGTAAAACCCTTTGTTTTGGTTACTTGACCTACGGTAGTCGGACCGCAAACCGGAAGGATTCCCTACACCAAACAGTCACGGGCTAGTTGAGAACGTTGACTGGGGAGAATCCCTTGCTGTTGTTGCTTACGAATTTCTAGGCCTCAACAGATCCATACGTGCAAGTATGAGATGTGAGATACACCAGTTGGATATCAAGACAACATTATTGAATGGTGTAATTGATGAGGAAGTGTACATAGAGCAGTCACTGGGAGTCGAGACACATGAAAGGAAAACTCATGTGTGCAAATTAAAGTGAAATTAAAGAAGGCCTTGCACAAGCTCAGAAGGAACCTATGGGATATCACATACAGTTACATGAGAAGATTGAAGATCATCTAGAGTGATGATGATCTTAACCTTTGCTCCAAGGTTGAAGATGAAATCCTTTAGAGGACGAAAAGCTCATATATGGGTGCAAGAGGAACTTTTAAACAAAGTTCAAGATATAGGATCTTGGTATCCAATGACCCATCATGGATACATAGAATATTAGTAGTAGATGAAGCTACTTGTCACTCCAGTACATAATGTTTCAATACATAGAGTACGAAAGGAAGAAGGAGAATGATGCTTCACTTCAGAGGGAGTGACTACATAAGATCCTCAAGTTCAACACGGTACGACATGATGGAAAAATTACTGATGGCCCTAGGATTTATTGAGAGTAAAGTGGATTCCAACCTTTACTTCAAGGTTGAAGGTGGAAGACCAGTGATGCTTCTGTTATATGTCGATGACCTGTTCCTAACAGGCGAAGAGGAACTCATTAAAGATGGAAGGAGGAGACTTGCTAGAGAGTACGAGATGAAAGACCTATGGATGATGCACTACTTCTTAGGCATGGAGGTGAGGCATAATGCGGATGGGATTTTCCTTGGTCAAAGAAAATTATGCAGTGGAGATTCTAAAGAAATTTAGAATGATGGACCGCAAGGCGATAACCACACCTATGGCATCAAACTTGAAGCTATTGTGTGATGCTTCATTAGAGACGGTTGATGCCACGATGTATCGTCAGATGATTGGCTCATTGATGTATCTAAAGAATATGAGAACAAACACATGCTTTGCTGTGAACACCTTGAACGAGTTCCTGTCGGATCCGAGACATGTTCACGTGGTTCCTGCAAAGCATGTAGTGAGGTACCTGAATGGTACAATTGAGTATGGGCTCAATTATGATACAAATAAGAAGACAAACCTACACGGTTATGTTGATTCAGATTGGGCAGGAAACACCATTGTGAAGTAGAGCACGTTGGGTTTCTTCTTCAGGTTGAGATCCAGTATCGTTTACTGGATTGACAAGATGCAGTCCCGCATGGCGCTAAGTATAGTCAAGGAAAAATATGTTGCCACTTGCTCGGCTAGTTGTGAGGTAGTATGTTTTTTGAAAGATACTATTTGATTTGATTGATCTGACTTGAATTTTTTGTATGATGTAGAGAGGATAAATGAAGCTCCAGTATGTGATCAAGATCGAGGTCCCTCAAAAGAGGTAATGATTAATTCTAGCATAGCTGGAGATACAGGTTATCCGAGTGTAAAATTCCTAGTGAAGTTTGTAGGTTACTCGGATGTAATAAGTCCTGTCCTGTAGGTTGTCCTCGGATGTAATCAGTACTGGCGAAGCTCGCAGGTTATCCTTGGACATAATAAGTCCTGATGTGATTCTATGCTAGAAATATCCAAAGTGAATCTAGAGAGAAAGACATGGATTGATCCAGAATGATACTTCTAGCATAGCTAGAGAATATAGGTTGTCTAAGTGTAACATCCTGGCAAATCTCATAGGTTGCTCAGATGTAATCAGTCTTGCCAAAGCTCGTAGGTTATCCTTGGATGTAATCAGTCCTGATGTGTTCTATGCGGGAAATAGATGATGCATGAGTTCTCACATGGGAAATGAGACAGGTTTTCCGAGCGGGAAAAAACCTGGTGTAGCAGGTTGCTCGAATGTAATCAATCCTGTGACGGGTTATCCGAATGTAGAGAATGAGTCATGGCATGGTACGTAGGTTATTTGGATGTAATATGCCCTGTGGGTTATTTGAGTGTAAATAATGGGCCTTGGCGTGGTATGCAGGTTACTCAGACGTAATACGCCTCGAAGGTTATCTGAACGAAAAATATCCTAGGCATAGGTTGTTCAGATGTAATCCCTTGAGATTGACTAAAAGAACGTAAAAGGTTTTGGTGTAGCAGGTTGTTGGGTTGTAATTTGTCCTAACATATATATGAGATATATGTGTTCCCATGTTGAGATGATAAGGTCACGAAGCATGAGAGGTGAAACTAGGCGGTTCTCCATTACTGGTAGAATGCAAGTTGGCCATGGAGAGACGTAATGCACTGAGTGTTCTCCTTGAAGGTTCTCACATAGTGGTAGATGTAGGATTGTCTTAGTGACATCCTAACATGTTTCTATGTTTATAGAATGAAGGTGGTTTGTATCTAGGCTGTGATTTGTGTGCTTTATTTTCTTTTGTGCAGGACAAAAGAGAATGATTTGGATAGGACGAGATGAAGGTAGAAGACGTAGGTTATTGCCGTGGAAATGTACAGAAGGTCCTGGACTATACTTACGCGATGATGACAAGATGATAGTAGGAAATGCAGGTTATTGCAGTGGCAATGTAAATAAGGTCCTAGATTGTACCTACACGATGATATGATGAGAAGACGATATGAGACATAAGTTATTGCAGTGGTAATGTAAAGAATGGTCCTAGTCTATACCTATGCGATGGATTTATCGTGAATATGATGAATACCTAGATGAGGTCTAGGCCTAAATCCAAAACGAAAAAGGGTTGGCTCTGTAGAAACTTCCTATGATGGATAAATGTGACAGATTGGACAATATGAGGACAATGGCAGCAGCGACGATGATGAATCAGTGACGATGACCAGATATGTTGATGACTGTGGCGACTGAATACCTTCCTAGTTAAGAGGGAGTGTTGTTGTAATTGTAACTTCAGAATATATTCTGATGTATATTACTATTGTATATTGTTGTACCCCCATCAAGGATGTGTGTTCCTCCATTGCGGATGTCATCATTGTGTATGGTCCTTGAGGTAAACCCTCCATTGTAATTCAGGGCAATAGTCCCTAGGTTAAATAAATTAAAATGTATTTATGTGTATTCTTAGGTAGGTCGGCCCTACAAGTAACCTGAGCCGCCTAATGCTTGAGTTAACAAACTCAATGAAAGAATATAAATAGAGAGGCGCCCTCCTCATTTGTCACACGCTTCACTTGCTCTCTCATTTGTGCTTTAGGAGAGAGAGGAAGAGGAGGGAGAAAGAGTTGCTGCAGACATATTGTTCTTGGGTTATTATCTTGTCATCTTATCTTTGTGACATAACTATTCTGGGGAAGTTTGTGGGGTTTTATCCTTTATGGTTTCCCCGATGAAAATATTTGGGTCTTATGTCTCTTGTGTATCTTTGATGTATTGATGTGCTTGTTATTCTTTCAGATAAAGATCCTAAGTAAAATAACTTAGAAAAACTAACAAGGCTATTGGTAGGGTCTACTAGGTTCAAACTCTAAGGTTGGTAGAAAGGACTCTTCATTTCTTATGGGAGGACATCATATTCATTTTCCTTAGATTGGTATTAAGTCAAAAAGGAAAAATATTAGGGCAGGAAGTAAAGGTGAGTTTTTGGTAGGGCTTTGGGTATAGCACCAATGAAGTCTTCAGAAGGCCATTATCAGAAACAATGCTTGGTGGATTCAATAGAGAAAAAATTCATGGTAGCATGGAGTATATTAGGAAAGAGGTAGAGCCTAGTACTTTTGCAACCCTAGGTGTAAAGGGGAATACGACCATAATTTCATCGAAGGAACTCCTTTTTTTGAAATGGATCACCTTGTGTGGTCGTAGGCTAGAAGAGGGGAAGAGTTTTATTAGAAAGTAGTTGGGGGTTAATGGTTTTCATGGTGTCAATGGTTCAAATGTTATTGGAAAATGGAGGATTCACAATCATGGGAGAAGGACAATAAAGCTTGAGGGGAGACTTCAAGTGGAGGTATGGGTAGAGGAGGTTCCAAAAAGTGAAAGTGTGTAATGGTTAAATTAAGGACTCTCAAGCTATTTTTAGGAGAAGAAGTGGGATTAAAAAAAGTCATGATGATGGTAGATTGCACTCATGTTAGAAGGGTTATGGGTCATAGGTTTTCCCACTATTATATTAGTTCTTGGGTGGATGGACAATGGGATGTTTTGTCATGATACGTTCCAAAATCTTTTATTCTCGCTAGAGGGTTGTTGGATTTCGTTTTCATAAGTGTGGAGGACTCAAAAATTTTTTGGTAGGATTGAGGCATTGGGACTCCTAGTCGCTTTTCCTAAAACCCTAGATCCCTATGTTTGATGCAAAGAAGGAAAGGTTATATTTAAAACCTATGTGGATTCAACTGCGAGGGTTTCTGATGGAATCCCTAGCACTAGACGTATTTAAAATCATGGTTAATTTGTTGGGAGACTATCTAAATATTGTTGATTAATCATAGGAATCATAAGAGGTAATCTTGTTGTCGTGCAAATCCTAGTTCTAATGGATCTTAGAGAAGGGTTTCCTAAGAACAATGAGCTCAAGAGGGGCTCCTTGTTTCATTTACAATCTCTTGATTATGAAAAGGTTTCACTTAGATGAAATTAGTGTCATGCATGTGGACATCTCATCTAGGAGTATCCACTACCTTTTAAGAGGAATGTATGGATGAGGAAGAAGGACACTCCTCGTATGGTAGGTAAAGAACTAGTTGTGATAGATTTGAATGATCTAGTATTTGGAAGGGAGCCGAGGGATTCTTCAAATATTTTAAAGGAGGTAAGGCTAGGAAGCAACACTACTTCTTTTGAGGGAATTCTTGATTCAATTATGACCATGTAGTTCAAATTTGTAAGTCCCTAGAGATGAATATGGAGGATTTAGGCCCCCACAAAAGAAAACTAGATGCAAAGCCAACTCAAAACCATTTACCTCTTCAAGTGTGTGCGAGCGGGTAAGGTATAGGATGGTATACTTCCTCTAAGTTATGTTTTTAAAGTAAATTTTGATAGTTTGAGGGGGATCCCTTTATTCTTTAAAACTACCTTAGGTTCCTAAAATAAATTCCCTAGAGTTCCATGGGATCTCTTCAAAATATATTGTACAAGGAAGGGAAAGTCCTAGACATCTCTAAGGAAGACAATCAATGGCCATCTTCCCTATAGGGTTCAAGGACCTTTTCGAAGCCCTCCTTGTCATAGAGTTATATGAACAAAGGGGATGGAAGGTATAACTTGTGGTCCAAGGTAGGGGGGAAATATTTCTCAAATAGAGGTTTAGTGGGATGTTTGAGTTGAATTCACACTAGCATCCATGAGGTACTATGTAGGGGAAGGAAGTTTTTTTTTTCACAAGGAATAAGAGAAATCAACTTATGATATATGCCTTGGTAAACAATTGTCCATTTCATGGGTTCTTAGAGATTTAAATATCCTCCATGCAAGTTCAAAATGATTATTGTCTCTTTCAACTGTAAGTTTTTTCCAGTATCTCAAAAACAGTTGCTCTTAAAAGGGTTATTGAAAAACATAACCTTGATATAATCCTTCTCCAAAAAACTATGGGGGTTGGAGATCAAATTATTTTTTATCTAGGTTCTCTGTTAATCTCTTGTTCTTTATATTCAATGGCCACCAAAGGAAGGTCAATGGGGCTAATCGTGGGGTGGAAACATAACAAAACCTCCTTCTTTGATAATTGGGATTTTGATTAAGGTTGGAGTGTTTCTCTCGGGAGATAAAACGGATTTGTCAATGGTTAACATTTATGGTCCATATGGGGATAGAGTACTATATTGGGATGAATCCTTGAAGAAAAGCATTTTAAAGAAGGATTTTTTGATAGTGGGTGGGGATTGGGAAAGTTTGAAGTTTGGGTCCCAAAGGCTTAGCTTGACACACTTTTCAATATTTTTGTTAAAAAACTCAATGAGGTTGGACTATATGAAACATACCTAGTCTAATTGAATCCTACTTGGAAAAACAAGAGAATTGCGGAAGATAGGGTTGCAAAGAGGATTGATAGGTTCTTGGTCACATAAGCCTTCCCAAGAGATAGTTTAAGGTTTAGGCAATGCGTTAGCTCAAGGGGACAATCCGTTCATTTACTAATTGCCTCAAAGGTATGAGGAGTGGGATAGAAACCCTTGAGCATACTTATCATTGGTAAAATCACATTGATTATTTATAAATCTAGCACTTCCTCAATTTGCAGCTTTACAATTAGTGTCGCTTATAAAGTAGCCATTTATATCCAAATTTTAGTTGTTTTTTAGTCACTAATTATCCATTTAGTATTAGTATCTAATTGGATATGTATGTCATTTATGGAGCTTTATTTTGAGTTTTATAGAAAATGTTGAGACTTTTATTTAACGAGAAATTTCCATAGAGAAAACAATACATGACTTTATCTTCAATGAATCTAAGCATGACTTTATCTTCAATGAATAAATACATCCTTAACATTATCGATTACCCACTAACATATATCCTTCTATGGATCTGGTTGCATCTTGAGATTGCAGAGTAGAGAAGTACAAGAGGCCATGTATGTGAACTTGTTTCCATCTAAAGCTAGAGAGTCAATTTTTTGAACTCCTCGGATTATAATGTCTTACCAAATGTGAGGGTTGTTTAATAATCACATAGTTCCTCAATAATCTCTCTCACCTTCTTCTTACAATTTTTTTAATCTTTTTCAAAATAAACAATATAACATTTTCAAAATAAAGAATATGACATTGTTACTTTATTTTCTCAATCTCATTAAATAATGTTTAATTCTCAATAGTTTACTTAATCTTAACCATGTATCTATGTTTAATATTTTCTAATATATGTACATTTGATTACCATATTTGTAATCATATGTTTTAAATGTGGAAAAAATTCTTATTGAGTTATTGTCATCTCAATAGGGTTTGCAAGTGATGTTTTTACTCAAGTTAAGAAATCTGAGCTATTGGATCGCATACCAAGTGTGAGGGTTCTACTCCCTACTCTAAAATTTCATATTAAATTCATATTTCATAAAATGAAAGCAAGCACAATATCATTCTACTTTATTTTCAATATAAATGTGTTTATTTATATCCATGTATTATCCAAGAAATTAAACACATTATAGAATTACCATTTTATAGTAAAATAATTCACACTAGGAGAATCTTCCTTGCTCACAACCCGACCACGGGAATATTCCTTGCTTACAACCAAACCATAGGAATATGCCTTGCTCACAATTGAGAATTATATTAGGCCCTAGGTTTCCTGATGTATAACCGCTTGGCTAGGTTCATGTACCTGCATTTCCATACAGGGTATCTCATATGTCATGAGTGACTTAGGAAAAATCCATGACATCCTTAAGAAATTGGTAATTAGGGAAAGGAAATCCTCTCCTTCTAAAACCATTAAAATCCAAACTTTACAATAGTTTTTTCATTTAAAATCATTGCATAAGTGTGCCTAAAAACCTATATTTAATTTACAATCTTATGTAGACATTGTTTCAAACAATTGGCATGCATTCTACCTTTACCAAGATCAAGTTTGCATATTTTAATTTCTAATCTCATTTAGACATTCTTTCGCATGAATATTGGAAAATGTGTTGTTTACTAATTCCAAAAACAAATACCAAATAAGAAATGATAAAAACAATTTCAAAATTTTATTTATTTTTTACATAAACAAATACCTTTTGTATTGATAAAAAAAGGCCGCGGCCTTACCGATCAACATGTGTATAAAATAATGTTTCATAATTGGAGATCTAAAAATATCTTTACAAAATACAAAATTTAAGGCTCACACCAGTTGGAGACTACTTTTTTTAACAAGAACGAGAAAGATAAGTATTATATAAAAAAGAAGTATAAGTTACATACCAACCAATCTCAGCAGGGTCAGAAGAAATGTTGGGCATACAAATTTTAATGGTTCACAGTCCCACACCGTTTATTATAAAGGTATAAAACAATGGAAATGTCCATAACCTAAACTACTGCCTTTAATAGAGTAGATTGTAATAAACCGCCCATAGAGTTTTAAATAAAAATACATTTAACAAAAAGAAGAAAATAAGCACTAAAAATTATTCCTGGGTCTGGTCTTTTGCGACGCCTGAATAAAAATTGGAAGCTTCTTCAATGGGGGAAATTATATCTTGTTGCATTAGATATTTATTTTCCCTGCTTCATCCATCCATGTCCGTTTGAAGTGTGTTGAGCCTTTCCTACAGTTGTTCAAACCACCTCTCATTCCTTTCGTTGTTTGTGTGGGAGTACTGTGGGTGTTGATATTTCAAAATGATGATGGCCCTTATATGTTCCTCATGCCTTCTATACTGAAGCATCTTAAGATTCAAAACCCTACACATTATTTCCTTGATTTCTCCAACTTGAACTCTAACACTTCCCTTGATGTCGTCTAGTCAAGAGCTTATGTTGGTGATGTCCACTGAAGCCTTCTTGTTTTGTTCACAAACCACTTTAGCAATCTCATAAAGACACCTCAACATTTTCCTTTAATCCACAAAGAAGCTCTTCAACTTCTAAATTTCCCCCAGAATTTCATCATGTGTGGTAGACTCCATTTCAATTGACCTAATCCCTGTTGTTACCTCTTCCTACTTTCCTTCTGGGCATATGGCGGAGGGCATCGCATGCCGATAATCTTGAGCAAAAAATAAGAGTTTCCTCCCTTCTCAAACCTTATGGAGATGGTGCAATGTAGAATGTGCAAGTAGTTGGATTGGGGAGCCTCCTTAAAGTTAGTCACATGGGTAGTGGCCAAAACACATCCAGTGAGGGTGGTAGGAGTGAATGCTCTCCTCGTCTTACAATTAATGTGCACAAATGCCAGCGTCCATCTGTCCATCCTTCAATCGACCTAATAGGGGCCATCCTTGTCTATGGTGCACTTGAGAAAAGATGATTAAATTCCTTTCTAGGCATATCCAAGGGGAATTCCTAGCTCTTCCCCTAACTCTTAGACCAAGGGGATTTATAATTAAAGGTGAAAACAAGGTATGCATTTGGCATGGAGACATTGAATGTTGATCAATATCTCACCTTGCTTGAGACGATAGCCTTTGGTGGCTTCCCTATCCGTTTCTTCATTATTCTTGCGCTTAGTATGAAAAAATTGGATCTTCGAGACATCATGAATGAGTGCAAGAATTATTTTTTGGACTCTCCCTGCAACTTCTTCCTTGTTTGATTGGATATTTCTCATCTTCTAAATGAATATCAAGGAGTCACCAAAGAATTGATAGTTCTCGATGTTAAATTCTACTATTATTTCTAATCCTTGCATTAAAGTGACCCATTTTGCCTGATTTATTTGTCATATTTCCCATGGATAATGCTAGACTTATGTTCTTTGCATCTATTTTACTTAAGTAAACCCTACAATATTGAATAGCTAGAAAAACACATTTAAACTTCATTACAAAAATTTTCAAAAAAGGAGAACTTGGCCTCTACATGCCTTCTACTTTATTCTCTGAATCTGGAGGAGTGCTTGATATTTGTTGAGCTTCAATACTTATATGGTCCTCCATGATTTCCATCTTTTCCATTTTCTGGGTACAAACTTTTGATCCTCCTGACTCTTTAGAAGTAAGAATTTTCAAATCTTTTTTGTAACTTGTATAATCCCCCAATCCTGTAACTGCACCTTAAGTTGCAGGGCTTGAATTTGATCCTCATGATCATATTTTTTGCCTTTAAGATAATCAATTTTGATTCCATACATATTGAGATTGCTAGTCAACTTATTCACTTATGCACTTAACATTCCAATTGAATATGGGTGGTTGATGAGTTTCAGACAACAATACTCTCCAAGGTTTTATCACGATCATCCATTTTATATAGTGCTCCCAAAACTGCTTTAGAACATTCAACATTCAGAGTATCCATTCTCCTCTTTCCCCTACATTTAGTACCTAGGCCACAATGGTTTGCTTGGCTCTCTAAATTTCTATAGCAGGAGGGATGTTGGGTATCAAGAGTTCTAACTTCTAATACCTTAAATTTTGCCACTATAGAAGTGTACCATAAAAAAATCAATAATATCTCTATTCATAATGCCATATAGTCGACTAATTAGAAGACTCAAAGTGCATACCTTCATAGTAAAAGAGACTTTGATGTTGAAAACTTTCCCGTATTTAATCTCAGGCTTAACATTAGAGAACCTTTCCATTGTGAATGACCTCCTCCATAGACAGAGATCCTTGTTGTAATGGTGACCCTCTAACTCCAAACGAACTTCAAAAATAGAGCATAACCTACGAAGTCACGGGTGAACTATGAGGTTGAGCCTTTATGTGAATCCTGGAAGGAGAATTATTGAAATAAACCACCTTCGTTCCGCACCATATATACATTAACAATATCTTATAAACAATGTTTGTATCGGTCCCAAATTCCTTGCACCCGATGTTTTAGCTCAAATGTTCTCTCTATTACAAATGTGGCTTCTCTCCAACTTGGCCCGATAATTGATGCAATCCCTCATGATTTTCTTGCCATTACTCAATGCCAAAGTACATAGGGTGTCCATATTTTTCCCATTTGTTCTCATGTGCAAACCATCTCACCAGGAATGTCACAATTAACTCCCTTCTTCCTTCATAAAATGCAGTCTTAAATGCGGCAACCTGCATGAGATTTCCTTGCCACTTGTTAACATGAAACTGCCTTATGACCAATAAATGGAGATCCATATGCTTAAACATGATTTGGGTAAATTTCCCTTGGTAAAATATAGCTTGAAATTCTTGAGGTGGAGCTAGGGGATGCAGGAGTAGCTTATTTCCCCCCCATGAAACTCTAAAGTACCTTGCTCTAAATTGCATGCACTACTTGCTTGAGGATCAACTCATCTATTTAATTCGCGTAAAACATGAAAGACCTGCACTTATTCAAATTCTGAGATCAACTGTTGAATTCTCCATAGTATTGGACAAATGGATCCTTGCTTTGGAGTCGATTTTAGCCATATGTCAAATAATAAACATTTAATCCCTAATTACTATTATATGTCTTATCTTTCATCGGTAAGCCTGTGTTAAATCTTGCCAAAGTGCCATGGATTCAAATTGATTATTTGAATTCATCCCAACAAGCAGGCATAGGTATTCTTAATTTTTACTCTAGGATCGAAGAGCCCCCCCTCCTCGTCCACCCGCACCTTCGAGCCCTGGATTTTTCTTAGCAGCTCCATCAAAAAACAATATATGATGCCTTTGTTTTTCAATACAGTCATCAAGTATGCTTTGATTCTCAAAAACCATTTTAACTTCTCTTTTTCCTTTGGCTTTTCCTCTAACACACATTTCCAATGCACAAAATTTTATCATGGTGCTTATATCTCTCTCATATTCCAAAAGAACCCCTGCAAAGTTCCTTTATGCTTGTTTGAGGACTTGTTGAAGAATACTGAGTTCAAGAAGATTCATTAATATCCTAAGGCACTTTTTTTCATTCTTTGATAATGGTTGAGGCCCTACAACCCTCCATGGTTCCCCGTGGTTGTTCGATAACATATTCATCATACTTCAACTTGAGAATATATGTTTAGGGCCCAAGGTTGATGTTTCCATTCCCTGACCATGGTTAAGGGCATCATGCCATTGGTTCCCTACCATGACTGTGGTTAAGGACTTGATACCCATTTGTAGTGCATAAAAAATCTTAATGGCGCCCACATTCAACTCCTACGCCAAAGATCCCCTAGTGAGGGCTCTTGCCATTTTATCTAGTTTTTGTCCATGGTGCGTGAGATAAAGAATTTTCAATTAGGACTTAAGTCCCTTATTTCTCCCCTTGACCTTGTTTAGACGTTAAGAACCATTTCTAATGCACAAAACATACTAATGACACCTATATACCACTTGGAAGTCTACAAAGAACCCCCACAAATAGGGGCCTCTTGATGAGGATGGGATTATAACAAAATTGGAACATATGCTAATGAGAATGGATACCTTTGATATAGCCCAAGGGAAAGACAAGAAAACTTTGAAGAAGGAAACCCACATGGAGAAATGGATTAGAGTTCCAATGGAGGAGGCATAATGACTCATATAAGTTAAAGGAATGCTACAAGAAAAGCATTATATTGAAAGAAACGTTCTACAAGAAAAACAATAGATTGAAAGAAACCTTCTAGGCAAAGGAGGTAAAGTATAATCTCCAAGTATTGTAGATAAGATGAAATGAAGAGAAACAAGTACTTGAGTCCCTTCCAAAATATTGACTATGCAACATGCCCATATGTGCATATGGTCACATTATAACTCTTAGGACTATTATAGAGGAAATAAAATAAACAATAAGAAAGTTCATTGTTGTTTTGTTCACTTTAAGAAAACATTCAATATTGTCCCTATATATACTTTACTTCAATAACTAAAGGGTATAAGCTTTTAAGATGTGTAATTTCTCTTCTTACAACTCTATAAAAAACACTTATAGGTAAAGTCAAAGTTGATAAAGTTTTTGTTTCTTGCAATCACAACATTATTGATGTAAACAAGGCCCCCTATTAACCAACCTTTTTCATTTATATATAGGTATGTTGTAGAAGTTCCTAATGCACAATTAGTGTTGAATGAAGATTGTATAATACTATACTATTTCCACCATGTGATTTGTAGATGATATCATTGTTAAAGGACTTCAAAAGAAGTTGTATCAGATATTCTTAGTGAGATATGTAACTCCCATGGATGATAAGTTAACCTCAAAAAACTAATTTCATGAATTTCATTTTTTCTCAAAATGTGTTGTCTAACGTTCATGTTTATTATGAAGAAAAGATGTTTAAGGTTACTACATCTCATGCTTATCTATGCATGTTGTTTGTCAAAGCGATACCAAGTATGAACTTGCATATTAAGGCCAAAGCAACAAGGGTTGCATTGTGTATCAATTTTAAAGAGGAAATGTTCTCATCTTATTTACTTTTGCAATTCCCAATCTAAGAATAACCTTTTCCACTAAGGTTCTGTCACTAACTCTGGATGTAATATTTGTTGTATTGGACTTCAACTAAAAAAATGGTCATTGTTGAAAGAGCCCTTATCTCATTTCTCCTTAAATTCATTAGCTCTAGGATATTAGTCAAGCTTAGGGGAAAATTTAAGGATCCATACTTATTTAAAAGTGTACAAACCTTAGTGAAATAGGGATTCAAAAAATGCAAATTGGAGGGAATCTTTTCTTGGAAGAAAACATGGAAAAATAGCCCATGGGTGAAATTTCTCCCCTAAATTTTTCCTTGGTTATCCTTTTTTTTTCAATATTTGAGATTTATGTTCTACTCACTAGGGTTGGACTTTGACATTATCACTTTACCACATTGGTTATTTTGCCTAATTGATTATGCTTCACTAGTTTGGATTTTTCATTGGTTGTCGTCTTGGTAAGTAGAGGTATCATTTTCTTATGCTTTAGTCTTCCATCCATTTGTCCAAACATGGCTACCGACAATCTTGGTATGTGATGGTTATGATTCTTTTCAATTGTTTCCATAGCTTGCTTTGTATGACCTCAAACTCACCATTAGACTATGTATTGCAACCAACATCAAATATATAACCATTAAAATGCCCAATCTATATGCATAGCTAAGCCTGCAAAGCAATGTGATTGAGGTTAATCTATGATATAAATTTGACAAAATATTAATTTTAATTGCAATATAAAAGCTCAAATTTGAATTCCCGGATATTTGATGGTTGTCCTCATATGATATTCCTTTAATGTTTCTCCAAAATATCTCTTCCTGTAGTTGTTTTCCCAATTTGATCATCAATTCAAGAGTCAACAAAATAATAAAATAAATTAACAAAAATTTTATGACTAAATAATTATTAGAAATACTTGAGTGCATGAATACCTAGAAGAGCTCCTCTCGGTTTTGAGAATAAATTATTGGAGTGTTTTAATATTGGAGAAAACCTCCCTCCACTTGACTGAGCAACAACGAAGTCAACATTGACTTTGTTGTTGCTTTGTTGGATCGAGGGAGGCTTGATCCAAGATTATCCAAATCCTAATTTATTCTCTATTCAACACGACAAGGATGTCAGATGTGTCTTCTTCCCCTTCAGTTGTTTTGGGCTCTATATGTCTTACTGACAACCTGTACATACATCGATGCAGCTGCAAGGGGGGCGAGGCATTAACTGCAATAAGAAAGAAATTCTAAATTGATATTTTTAATTAATATTATTACAAGTGTTTTATTAATAAAAAGAGATTTAGAGTGTTCTTTACCTACTTCAGTACTGGAGGCAAGGATAGTAGTTTCCTCTTGTTGTATGGCCTCATCATCTACATGTTATAGAGTTGAAACAAGAAAGGTTATATTTAATATGCCATTTGCAAATAAATATTTTTTTATTATTGTAATACATAATACAGATTTGTTATAACACATGAAATACCTCCAGTACCGAGATGAACACTAGTTGCAATAGGCACTCCATCGTCATTGGGATCATGTGTTCCATTATTTGGTACATTTGCATCTACATCGGTTTCCTGCTCAAAAGAAACAAACACATTACTTTATAGCAAACAATAATAACCAATATATTGTACAAATAATAAATTATAGATACTCTTCATTGATTTTATTTACCTGAGTGTCAAGTTGGGTGTTAGAAAGCATTGTTTAACCCAAGCTTCTCCTACATTCAACCAAGGATTGATAGCCATCATAGTAAGCATGCTTGAGGTCTTCCCCCATAGGAGCCTCATTGAATTGTGCACCCTGCAATTTTTGCATAAGTACATGAATTTTTCTTCTTCTTAATATTAAGTTCAAATTGTAAACAATTTATAATTTGGATGCAAATTATATTTTTTATACTTACAAATCGCGTGGCCAGTTTTGAGTAACCGCCCATGCCAAGTTGATGTTGACCATGTTTATCTATTCTAGCCTTGGTGGCTTTGGATGTATCTGGGAGCCTATATTGAAAAGATTCAAATACTTAATTAGATGTCGTAATGATGATAACTCATCACAATTACATTATCAAAAGTGTCTCATACCTTCTTGATCTAGGTGGTGTCTTTCCTTCTTTTCGTAGTGTCTTATCCTTTTCATCTTCCATGAGGGTCATCCACTCCCTCTATGGAATCATTGGAAGGCTCTAATAATTAGGGTTCTTTTCTATATGAACCCTACACTGGTCACATAAATATTCCAAATATAATCATTCCTTTAAGGTAACTCTGGTTTTGTTGAAGGTACCCTCACTGAACAAGAAAACCGAGTTGTTGATAAGTTCATCTTTTAACTTGGAACTTTGGGAATTCCACCTTGTCCATATGGTGGTCCCAAATGGTTCTAAGGTTAGGTCATTCATTTTCCCATAAAATCTATCATTTCCTTCTAAACAATATTATCATTAGTTTACAACGATTTCCAATTATACATAATAATTAAAAGACTTCTTTACTACCTGTAAGATTTTATAATTTTCATGGGGATGAGCTCATCATCTACCAAAAATTTAATTGGTAGTGTTCTTGTGCTAATGACGTGGGAATATCCAGGAAATCTTGCTTCAAATTCTGTGATGCGATCACACTCTTCATCCACAACATCTCGTGCATATTCTGACATGTGTTGTTCAGGACGAGGCGTACTAATAACATCAACCCTAGGGGTTGTACCATTTTGAGTGATTGGTGTGTCATTCACAAGCCAAGCAATGATGCTGGTACCAATTCCTACCCCATAGTCTCACCATGAGGGCCATACTGCTGCAAAAACTCCTGTAAAACAAAGAGTTTTTACTATAAAGAACGGTATAAGTAAAATAAAAAATAAATGGGATAATTAAAGATGTTTCTTACCCCATAGTGTTTAATTTGTCACCCCACATATTAATTATATCACTTATATCTTGTGTCTGCGACTAATTCATAATTAAAGATGCAAATTCCTTGTTTAATTTTATGACAAGCTTTCTTATTGTTTGCATTGGGTCTATGGACATAAAAATGGCTTTGTCATTAAGCGCTTCCTCAGGAGCATCTATGGACTACTATGAGGCTAGATCCTTCCCCCTGTCCCTAGGTTGATCAACAAGAAAACTTACATACTACACAATGAGATTACTAAGAATAATTTACAAAATATACTACGAGGAAAGCAACAAGCATTAAAAATAAATTATTTGCAAAGAATATTCTCATAAATAATTTTAAACTGTAAGAAAAATAAAGTTTACTTTATATATGATTTAGGGCACAAAACCATTCTAGCCATAATGAATAGAGGGGTATATTTGAGATTTATTTCAACATTACAATTAAAGAAAAATGACCAACTTTGAAATTATTGATTTAATTGAAGGAAACACAACATACATAGGATTTGTGGGAAGGCCTTAGGGGAGACTATATTTCATACAATTATATTGATGTTTACCTGTTGCAAGGCTGGTTCCCTTCGCCACTGATCAACACACCACAATATAAGAACCATGAATTATTCAAATGTTTTGTTATCTAACAAGATTCATGACAACATATCACAATAAATGATAATCATAAAATGTAAGAGTGATTTCTTACAGGTTGGGTAAAATAGTATACTTACTGCCCCCATAATAACAATTCATGCATCTAGTCGATTCAAATTGTAGTCAATAAAAAATTATTTCCCTGAAGCTATTGATTTTATTGCACATATGAATACATGGTTTCCTTCACGCCCCTCAAATATGAAATTGGATTGCTCATTTTTTGTTACAGGTCATGTACTGTTTATAAATCCTGCTTGTCCTTCCATCAATATACATTGATTCTCCTTTATTATTATCCTTGTCTTTTAGTTGTATGTAATTTGTAGCTACACCATATCTTCACATACTTTTTGTATATTTGACTAGTTGTATCCAATATGTGTAGTTGTAACAGGGCTCGACCTCCATTAATTCAGTTAATCCACCATCACAAAAATGTATGCCATCCATGGAAATAACCCCAAACCATATAATGATGATGGAGCAATGCGATATATCCTCTTTTCGACACAATAATTAGTGTTTATTTTGAGGAAGATCATTGGGTACCCATTGTTTCACTATATGTTTGTACCTCAAGGGTAGCTTGATGTCACCTATGCTCTCATCGTTATAAGAACATGACCCCCCTTTAGCAAGAAAAAATTCAGAGCTATCGAATTTTCTTATGATCATTTCACTTCTAGTTGATCTCCGCCTCTTAGTAGACCTACTAGATGTCTTGCTTTCCTCTATTATACCTAGACTTGTTTCACTCGACAAAGATAGATTTGACAAATACCTCTTTGATTGTACATCCTATAACTCTCCATCAAATCAGAGATATAGTTACCGAGTGTCATAAGGGTTGTGACAAAACATCTTTAGGAAGTCACAAGAACATAATTGAAGATCTAAGTTTGAGTTTGAGTTTATTATACAAGTGATCTATAGTAGTTTACTTGTGGTGACTTCGGTAATAATGTATCATATTTTTTAACAACATGGATTATCTATTCACAACATGAATCAAATATATGATCTATGAGGAAGGCATTATTCATCACTTATAGGATGATTTAATTTTTGTCTAGCATAATTACTTTTAATTTTCCCACTCACATGATCATAGGAAACATCTTTCAAGTAAATTATGAAGGTGTTATGGCATGGATGTCTAGTTAGATACTAGTACTGAAGGCATATGTTGTAAAGTCTATTTTTCTATAGCAATTCAAAAATGTCTTGGAGGGTGCCTCCAACTCATGAGGTGAAAATATGGATATGAGTATCTAAACTACATAACCACATGAGAATGATAATGATTACTATTCATGCTCCTTATAATAACAATGGGTTTGTTACATTATTCTAACCAAAATATTTACAACTTTGCTTAAATATTTAAATGCCCTTAATATTCCTCATGTTTAGGAATATGGCTTCCATAACATCCACAACATCCAAAATGGTGAAGGGTGATGCAAGGATTATCTATTAATAATCCAAATATACATCATATTGATGAAATCCTAACTCATTTATTAGAAACAAGGAAAACTCAAACACCCATATCTGTATTATATCATTACAAACTAGGATACCTGTATATACACTTATGTTGGTTAGAATCCAATTCCTTGGTCAAAAGAACATATATAATGGAGAATCCACCTCCTCCATAAGTCATATTATAAGAAAATAATCATATTCTACAAATGAGACTCTATTAAACTCCCAATGTATTAAGGATATATGTGGTCGTACTTAGATAAAACCATCATCCTACTTTCATCAATGAAGAGAGTATTATCATCCCTTGTGTCAAACAAAGGCACATTAGAAAAACCCATTATGAAGGTCTCCGACAC
This sequence comes from Pseudotsuga menziesii, assembly GCA_001517045.1. Lineage (NCBI taxonomy): Eukaryota > Viridiplantae > Streptophyta > Pinopsida > Pinales > Pinaceae > Pseudotsuga > Pseudotsuga menziesii. The sequence continues at coordinate 371,791 of LPNX010525813.1, read as the reverse complement.
TATGCAGGAAATTCTAATGACATACACGTTTCCTTTATTATTAGTGTATTTAAAGTAGAAGTGTTAGCTTATACCCTCCGTGGAGGTAGGGAAGAATTGTCACCCTTTGTAGTTTTGTATAGGCTTACCTAACACCAACACAAAAAACCTTCATCTCCTTTAACACAACTTTATTGCACTTTTTTCATATCCCATGACCTAGAAGAGGATGCAATCTCAAACACCATGTACTACAAATATTTTCTTGTAGAATAAAAATGGATTCTTGGATTAAAGTATTATATGTATCACTATGTTGACAATAGGAAGGAATCACGAAATTTAGCTAAATAATGTGTAGCTTATTTTCTTATGCTTTCTTTACAATGATTTTGGATCATGAGAAATCTCTTTGGTAATCATGGATTGAATGTATCTAGTTAGTAAATGTTTGTTAAACATTTATCTTGTTGCACCACCATGTATATTCTTCAAAGAATTCAAAGCAATTTGTTTATTTCTGCATGCCAACAAAATTACACCCGTGCCATGAGTCACCATCTTAATTTACCGTTTACACTCTTGGTTAAGTTGTGAGGCACAATCCTTAAGATACCTATGACCTACTTGTTGGATTTTGTTCTTCTACTCATTTGAATTTTATAAAATCATCATCACAAATGGCCTTGCCACGGCTTTAAAATGGTGACTTAATGCCACGTTTTTATATTTTCTTGGTAACTTTTCTTTTTGAAAAGTTAATGAGTTGGTTGGATTGCACAAAATTCATAGGGTTATTTAAATGAAAGTTTATCTAAGAACATTGAAAACATTGTCTATTTTTGTTCCCAATGTATGGATAATAAATTTTAGGATTGTATCAATAGAGTCTGGGCCGATATCCTTGAGTATTGTAGGTGTTTTCATGCATTGGAAAAAATAAATTTATGAATTGTAAGTTGAGATGTGGTTAGCTTAGTTTTTTTCCTATTTATAATGACATTAATATATACTTTTTTGTTTGTTTTTGAGTTCCTAAAAAATGTTTATTGTTGTTTTAACAAAGCCCTGTTATAATCCAGATTGTCGAATATTTGGGGATACTTTGGGTTGCCGAGTTAAGAAATATCAGTGTAGTTTTCACTATCCTTATGCAGTGAAACTTGCTAGCCAACTTAGTTCCCATATGTGGGAAGGATGCAGAAGGCCTATTGCTTGTCATTCACATAGACATGTTGATCATGATTTCATTCATGCTAAAGATTCTCAATCATATATCAAGGGGTGTTAAGTTTTCTTAATTTTCTTAGATGTTTTCTTAAAACAAATTGTTACTAGTAGGATCACTAAAAGAACAACAAGCAAAAAAACATAAGAACACAAATATTTTCCTCGAGGAAACCACAAGGGAGAAAACCCTGCAAAACTTCCTTAGTATAGAACTCAACCAAAGCAGTGTAAAACCCAGACAAATGCTTCTCTCTTCTTTATAGCGCACTTGTTCTTCTCTCTATTGCAAAACTTGCTTGAGTGAGTGTATACTAATGAACGAGAGCGCCTCCCTATTTATATTCTTCAGTTGAATTGAAATATGACCTAACATGGTCGAATTGTCTAGCAAGACACCCAAAATAGTATTTATTATATTGACACTTGGGTGCTATTGACTCGAATTACATCCGGAGGTTTACATTGATTCTTTCAATGATTCTTATATGACCAAAATAATCTCCTGATGGAGGAACAAAATCAATACATATGGAATATATTTCGAAGTTACAATACTTTAACACTCTGTTGTAACGTCCCCGACCCTCCGACCGGTGAAGAGGACGCTACTAAGACCAAACAAGCGGACAAACAGCCCCATGAACATGAACATGGATAAATGTTGATATTAAAAAGCTTAAACATAATACATACCAAGATGCATAATCCATCATACAAGGATGCATGGTTACTCAACATTCAACGGAAGCAAACATATACATTCCAACATTGAGCATGTTCATCATTTCTCATGAAACAATAGATATAATTGCAGAGATGAAATAGTCAGGGGTACTTATCTTTCAATGAAGAACTCGCCCCGCAACCAGCTACGTCGCTGCAACGTTCCACCCAACCATAGGCCAGCGTGCTCATCAATCTCTCAGCAACACTGCCACCCCCGAGCTGGGCATGATTTCTCAAGGAATAAGGGTCAATGCAGGCATACACATAGCCAAGGTTTTCCAATCAGCCAAACCCACACAGTAGGGTTTACTAGGTCATCAAGGAGCTAGGAAAGGCTAAATGCTAAGCTGGTGGCCTCAACATCAGTCTTCCCAAGCATACCCAGCCTCTAATTCAACTCTCAACAATCCAAAGACCAACCACTGCACACCGCAACAAAACAACCCATTCACAGCTCTGTGAAGAAGGTGAAGGCAACAGGGCGACAACCCCAACAAAACGTGAAACACAGCTCGGGTTCAACCACACTCCAGAGTTGTTCTTGGCCCGAGCGTGGCCAAAACATCTCAGCAACAATCCCCCAAAGACGTCTGCTACCTCAGTAACCAAGAAGCAGCCCAAAATCAAGGTGAATCGACAGCCCAAACTCACAATGAAAACTATGGAAACTTTACACAGTCCCAAAACAGGGGAGACGTCTGCTTCTCAATCTTGGGCAAAAGGAGGACATAACGCAGACCATAATCTGATGAGGAAACAATGAGAACCTTACACAGCCTGCAGTTGGGGAAGAAGGAAAACTCCCAACATAGACAAGGGAAAACTCAGCCAACGAATGTGGAAATCAGCAGTCGTCCAACATCCAAGAGCCCACAGCACACACAATTTCCCAATGTAATGGCTGGAGAACTTACACAGGTAGAAAAGGGGAAAATAACAAACTCTCAACCTATGCGCAAAGGAAAAAGACAAAGCCCAGGCAAAACATGGAAGAAAACACAGCGGTCTACAGCTCACGATCCAGCACGAAGGATGGAAAACATTACACAGCTCAATAATGCCAAAGGAAAATTGGTTCTCTGCATGAATGGAAGGAATACCACCACAAACCGACAAATAGCGTGAGAGAGGGGAAGCAACCAACAACCCAGCAATAAATCGCACCCCCTTCTTACTCAACTCTGCGTGAGGAAGATGAACCGACCTCCTCCTATGCGTCCCTGCATGAGAGTGAACCGACAAGGGAAAGAGTGGCGGTGGAGGTTGCTTGCCAATGTGAGGTCAACCCACTGGTGGAGTGTACGCGTGGGCAAGGACTAACAGTCCTGCCACACTCCACTCCCAACCATAACTGCCTCAACTACTCAATAAGACATTAAAGTGGTTGGATGAGACAAGGGAAACTGACAAATCAAACAGGGTGGAAACACATGGATTGCCCCCCCCCAATAGTCCAAGGTTTGACATCCCCCCACCCTTATCCTTTGGAATCATGCCCTTTTCATTTTTAATGTTGCACCGTCGTAGCTGGCTGTGGGTTTATTTTAATTGATGTGCGTATTTACATGATGCCAAACTATAATGTGCCAGATAACACAATATACCATCGACAATTATCCCTATTGCCGAAACATACACAACCAAATCGATGGTGGGGATTTTGCCTTTAGCTCCTCACCATGATTAATTACATTATATACATCATGCAAACGGGGTCAAAACCGGGGTGTTACATTCCCCTCCCCCTTGGAATAACATCGTCCTCGGTGTTCCAATACATAGGAATACATATACAATTTGCACATCCAAAATTACAAAATTTTGCAGATCTGTCCCACGTTCAATTATTTACTTTGAACGTTCAAGACCAAGCCCCTCGGCTTCCATGAACTTCTCCTGCTGGTTCTCAGCTTTCAGCTTATCCTGAAGCCTAGGAACTTTGCGGCTGTTGCCCTCATCATGCTCCCTCATTGGGCAGTCCCAACGTAAATGATGTCCTCCGCATTCCCAACATTTCACTGACTGCTTCATCTTTACCTGCTCAATTTCCTTTGAGTCTTCATGCCTAGACCGTTTATTAACGGGTCGCTTGGATGAATGTCCCATCGCTGATCCACCTTCCTTTCCTTTGCCAATTGCTCCCATAAGGCTTTTCACCTCCCTTTGCAAACCAATAGAGTCTTGCAAAATCTGGTGGTTCATTTCATTCTGCCTTTTCTGTATCTTGAGCATATCTCCAAGATTCTCTTGGGTCCTAGCAATCATTTTAAGGAGACTTCCAGCTAAGTCTAGCAACTTTTGATTTGCTGCCATGATCAATGTGCACCACTGGGTTTCACTTTTCCCACCTGTGAAATGCACCATTGAAATTCTGTCAGACCAAGCATAATATAGAAATTAAAATCAGTCAGTTAATTACCCAATTGGCATGACAGTCCAAGTCTCATCAAGGAGACTTTCATATTTTTCATGCCTTCCCAACAGGCACACGAGCTCATTCATGTCCATTCTTGGGCAGGGAATTAACTATTCCAGCATTCATAATTAACTTTAAGCAAATACACACATTCCATTTTCAGTCATACATGCCTTCAACAATCTTTTGTTTTCACAATGCATAAATATATATGTGTATATATATATATATATATATATATATATATATATGATCAAAAGGCTAGAGAGAGTAGCAAGAGTTTTTCCCCTCTTTGTTTTGTTCCATCCTGGAGCCTACACCACCGCTGTGGCTTTTCATGCTCTCAGCCTCTTTCACTTCACCATGAATGTTGGACCAATCCCTCTTGGTCATGACACTTAGTGTCTCTGGTCTATTTCAGACCTCTCAACCATGGAGTCTCTCCACATGGTTTGTCTCGGCTGCTAGGAACTTCACAATCTCACTAGCACCTTTTTCATTACTGCTCATTCTGAGCTCTTCAGGACAGTCACATGTCCACATGCACCCCTAGGATTCTTTCATAGTCTTCGCTCCCAGCATTACCTATATTCAAGCATTGAATAAATTTACATGTTTAGTTTATTCTCATTGGTCTTTATCTCTTAAACAAGAGCTTAAACATCATAACCAAATCATATACACATGTATATTCCTTGGGCAATAATTTGCAAAATAATCCAATACTTATCTGTATTGTGTGTTTCCTCGTTGGTCCATAGGATCCTGCTTCACTTTGCAAGCCTTGGGATCGCCTATGGACTTGGATGTTAGGTCAGCATGCAGGCTGCTCCACAACATCAAATAATTAATTTCCAGCCAGTACATCCTCATGTCGACTGGGCTTGAAACTTTACCACGACCATTTCCAGGTCTAGGATCTATTATGGATCCCCAGGCATATAACAGTCCAACATACACTTATACAAACATACACTTATATCAACAATACACTTATACCAACATACACTTATATCAATATACACTTATATCAACAATAATGCACACTTATATCAACAATAAACCTTACTCCGCAACCCCTCACAACAACCGTTTGCCTTTTCTCCTTAGGGTGCAACACCCAACTGCATCTATTTAGCCTGCCAACACAAACAATATAAGCAAACTCATTAGCATTATTGCTCTAAAATGGTAATCATATTTCATATCATTCACTATCAAGTATTGAGACACTAGGAGTGCGTCCACTCCCTGGGGTGTAGTCAATATTGAAAACCCTTTCATGACTCGACATCCGAAAAGTGTGCACCCTTTTCCGGTATGTGCCATGTAGGCCCTATTCATACTCAAGCAATCGGTCATCATGGAAATAAAATCAAAACATGTTCTGCCCATGGAATTTTAATAATTTGACATGCATATTTTTAGCAAGGGTCACAGAACACTTATCCATTTGCAGACACAATATTCCTTTGTTAAGGAGGAATGGGGCTCCTTTCTCTGAGTTGACAGTCTCTTGGTTAGCCATCCCAAATCCTCTTTACATTTCATATCCACACATGTCTTACCGACATAATTTATACCATCTCACTCATGTTGCTTACCAAACATGTAGTGTAGATGAGACATTTCCAAAATGTCCAATGGAGTTTCACCCGAAACCCATTTCCAAGATAAGGGAAAACCTTCCCATGAAGTTTGGCTCCTGCAGGCCATCACACATGATCTTCCTCTAGTGTGTACCCCTGGCACATTCATCAAATAGCCAAACAGTCAATCATTATCTGATAATACAATCCAAATTGATTGTTCCATAACCAAGTAATGACATTAGTAATCAAATTCATTAGGAATTTGCAACTCTGTCTACTACATAAATTGATTTGCTTAGCAATGAGGTGATTCTCATTTGTGGGTCTCTTGTAAGTAGCACCACTATGCCCATTACAATTTTATGCTGACTAGCATAGTATGAATACCCACTTACAATGCGTCCTCCTGACACAATCTTATGCAAGTCAATAGTGATTAGTAGTTGTCAGCAATTTCTTAAATCCGAAATTCACAATTCAAATTTAACAACCCATTATGCATACCAACTATTTTCACAGCCATGAGACTCTTCTCATAAGGTTTGGCTCCTTCACATGGTAGATCTCAGCATTTGTCATGGTCTTACTCTCAGTGCCATGCTCTAAATAATCTCCCTGAAACCTGAGCTTCAATCAACCAAACACTTGGTAAGTCTAGATGCATATAACCTTTTCATTGCTGCAACCATCACTGAAGCATTTTCAGAATTTACAAAATTCAATTGCTTCCAGCGGTTAATCACATCAGTATTACCAAAACTCCTTTACTTCACGCAATCATTATCATACTAACATTTGCAAGGTATAGTCGCATCATTCATGCAATTAAATGAAATGTTTAGATACTCCTTACTTCACAAGCGTATCATTTGTACCACCTTGCTCTTCCGTAGAGCATTTCTGGCAGCCAATTGATCATGACTATCCTCTCTATGCACTTACTATCCTGCATTCATAACAACCTTTGAAATGGTTCCTGAATTGTCATCAATTAATCATTTCAACCATTAGTTATCCATAATATCACATGCACTCATCTCAATGCATTCATGCAATGCATCACAACATTTGCACCTTTACTTATGCAATCAGTTATTCACACCCTTCATATGCATCCATCCAGTGCATAACTACAAGATTCATAAAATATTTTTTAATGCATATCCATTCAATGCTACCTTAGGAATACTATGCATTCAACATACCATGCATGGCCTAACCATGACTACTTCATATAGGATGCATTACTATAATCAAGATCATCAGTACTTACTTTCCTTGGGCTACTAGGCTATATACAGGCATGACACATTTCTATATGGATGTAGTATAACATTCAAATATCCATATAGTATGAGGTCTCTTACCTCTACCACTCCATGGAATTTGTCATAATCAAACTCTTACCTTCATGGGTCCTACTTACACCCTTGGCATGACCAATTTGGTTGGTCCTTTGCAGGAGATTGCAGAATTTTCTCACCAACTTTTATTTATGGACTTGTTGCCTCATCCCTTTCTCCAGAGGGTTGCTAGTCACATTTGTCAGCATCATCAACATATTTAGCCAGGTCCATGTTGTCGTTGGTTTTTCCACTAATGCCAACACCAATGCAATAACTATCATTAGTGGTTCATTATAGATGTATAATCCTCAATATCCTATGTATGCAAAGCATATCCTCATGCATTTCACGCATAAAACTTATAAAATATAATATAGTTAGCAAGACAGGGGTTAAGGAATTTTCCCTTTTCAAGTCCATCATCCTTTCATGGAACTCCTCTTCCATACAACAGCTGGTTTGACTTCATGGTCTTGCTACCTCTAGGCATGCAATTCTCGGATTTGTCCATATTGACAACAAACACTAGTACTTTTCTGCTCCTCATTCAAACTCTGGTGGTTCTCCACTATTCTTTGCTAGATACGCTTTCCAATGCCTATCCCCATGCTCCATTTGGACTTTGGGTGTGAAAATCACACTACTTCAAAATGACGATTTTCACCAAATCTCTGCATTTTTACACACAACTGTATTTTGGTCTGGGTGCCAACTTCAGCCACCTGTAAGAGAAAGTCTAGGAAGATTCTGGAAAAATTTTCTATCGGGAAAGTTAGTGCATACAACGAGAAACACTCAGTACTCGTGGATCTCATTTCCGATGCATCATTCATCTCTTATGAATTTTGGGTTTAACTAATTTGCCCAAAACATGGAATTTTCTTTTCACAAGAACGACTGTCTCAGGGGACGACGAGGGTCAAGGGGGCTTGCCCCCTTGTGGCTTCCCTACGCCACTGCAGGGTGGGTCGAGGGAAGCGCCCTCATTTTGTTGTTGTTGTTGTTGTTGTAATTCGTTGATTTTCGCGCAATCTAGCGCATAAGATCGCTGCCATTTTTCTCCTTTTCAGCCCTGTAAATCCACTAAAAAACTGCTGAAAATCCCACATAAAAACTGTTGAAATCTGCTGAGAAATCCCACTCGAAAACTCAAATTTTTCCTTTGTTAAATTGGGTCTCTTCTTAACTAATCTTCTGATGTATCGGGTCCTTAGTTGACTAAGCTTTCGACGTATCGGGAAGCTAATTGACTAAGCTTCCGAAACTTTGGCAGTCTGATCTTCATCTTTCATCCGACACTCATCGACGGTCCAATCAACTAAATTTTCTGACATTTCAGGCTGATCCTCCTCTGGCTTTTGACATATCGGCGGGTCGATCCTCTAATTTTCTCCGACGTTTCGGCGGTCCAATCCTCTAAAGTTTTCCGACATTTTCTGCACTTAGAAAAATTCTCAAAAATTTTTCTTCTTCTTTTCGCCGCCGCATTGGCTGCTCGATCATCTAAATTTCTCCGACGTTTCGGCGGTCTTCAGGAGATCCCTGTCTACACTTCGGCTCCGTCGACCTTTTCTCTACCGGCGTCATCGGAAGTCCTTCCATCTAAATGTTCTGATGTCTCGGCAGTCTTCAGTTGAATCCTTCCGATGATCTCAACACTCAGAATTTTTTTTTTTGAATTTTCACCTGCGTCAGCTCAATCATGTACTGTATGCCGCCATCGTTGCGGCTCAAACCTGCCAACCCAGCCGACGTATCGGTGCCTTCATCATCTTTCTTTCGCCACCGTTGCGGTGCCTTCATGCCTTTCAATCTGCTTCGTCGGCTCAGACTTCCTCTATCTCTCGCTGCCATCGGGGTCTGTATCAGAGGGTCTTCCAACTAATTCTTTTGACGATTTGACGGCCTTGACACTTACGAAATTTTCTTTGAAAATTCCTTTCGACCGTCCCTTGTTGGGTGGACTTCCGCCTAAGTTATCCAATGATTTCACACTTAGGAAAATTTCTGAAATTTTCCTGTCATCTTCTCTGATTTCTCATTTCTCTTCTGCTGGATAGAGGGCAACCTGCCTTTGTCACTGATTCTCATGGCCCATGGAGGCCCATGCTGCAACATGAGCTCTGATACCACTCTGTAACGTCCCCGACCCTCCGACCAACGAAGAGGATGCTACTAAGACCAAACAAGCGGGCAAACAACCCCATGAACATGAACAGGGATAAATGTTGATATTAAAAAGCTTAAACATAATACATACCAAGATGCATAATCCATCATACAAGGATGCATGGTTACTCAACATTCAGTGGAAGCAAACATATACATTCTAGCATTGAGCATGTTCATCATTTCTCATGAAACAGTAGATATAATTGCAGAGATGAAATAGTCAGGGGTACTTATCTTTCAATGAAGAACTCACCCCGCAACCAGCTACGTCGCTGCAATGTTCCACCCAACCATAGGCCAGCATGCTCATCAATCTCTCAGCAACACTGCCACCCCCGAGCTGGGCATGATTTCTCAAGGAATAAGGGTCAATGTAGTCTTACACATAGCCAAGGTTTTCCAATCAGCCAAACCCACACAATAGGGTTTACTGGGTCATCAAGGAGCTAGGAAAGGCTAAATGCTAAGCTGGTGGCCTCAACACCAGTCTTCCCAAGCATACCCAACCTCTAATTCCACTCTCAACAGTCCGAAGACCAACCACTGCACACCGCAGCAAAACAACCCATTCACAGCTCTGTGAAGAAGGTTAAGGCAACAGGGCGACAACCCCAACAAAACGTGAAACACAGCTCGGGTCCAACCACAATCCAGAGTTGTTCTTGGCCCGAGCGTGGCCAAAACATCTCAGCAACAATCCCCCAAAGACGTCTGCTACCTCAACAACCAAGAAGCAACCCAAAATCAAGGTGAATCGACAGCCCAAACTCACAATGAAAACTATGGCAACCTTACACAGTCCCAAAACAGGGGAGACGTCTACTTCTCAATCTTGGGCAAAAGGAGGACATAACGCAGACCACAATCTGATGAGGAAACGACGAGAACCTTACACATCCCGTAGTTGGGGAAGAAGGAAAACTCCCAACATAGACAAGGGAAAACTCAGCCAATGGATGTGGAAATCAACAGTCGTCCAACATCCAAGAGCCCACAACACACACAATTCCCCAATGTAATGGCTGGAGAACTTACACAGGCAGAAAAGGGGAAAAGAACAAACTCTCAGCCTATGCGCAAAGGAAAAAGACACGGCCCAGGCAAAACATGGAAGAAAACACAGCGGTCTACAGCTCACGATCCACCACGAAGGACGGAAAACATTACACAGCTCAATAATTCCAAAGGAAAACTAGTTCTCTGCGTGAATGGAAGGAATACCACCATAGACCGACAAATAGCGTGAGAGAGGGGAAGCAACCAACAACCCAACAAGAAATCACACCCCCTTCTTACTCAGCTCTCCGTGAGGAAGATGAACCGACCTCCTCCTGCGCGTCCCTGCGTGAGAGTGAACCGACAAGGGAAAGAGTGGTGTCGTGGAGAGGATGGCGGTGGAGGTTGCTTGCCAACGTGAGGTCAACCCACTGGTGGAGTGTACGC
>LPNX010525813.1:324942-360848 GCA_001517045.1 Pseudotsuga menziesii | reverse complement strand
ATTGCCGAAACATACACAACCAAATCGATGGTGGGGCTTTTGCCTTTAGCTCCTCACCACGATTAATTACATTATATACATCATGCAAATGGGGTCAAACCGGGGTGTTACATCTGTCTTAACTAGGAAGGTATTCAACTAAGGTAGCAACTGCTACCACAACTATACAACTAACTGGTGAGTCTCTATATGTCATAGGAAGTTTTTGAACACCATCATACATCTTCATCATCGATCTCAGCTTGATCATCTTCTGCAATCTCAGCATGTGAATACTAAATCATCTTCTATATGTACTAAATCATCTTCTATCACATCAGTATGTGAATACTGGATCATCTTTTGTCACAATAGCATGTGAATACTGGATCATCTTCTGTCACATCAGTATATGGATACTGAATCATATCTGTAACATCAATACGTGGATATTGAATCTTCTTCTGTCGCATCAGTATGTGAATATTGAGTCATCTTATGCCACATTAGCATGTGAATGCTAAGTCATCTTTGTCCAACATCAGTATGTGAATACTGAAACATCATCTGCAACATCAGTATGTAAATATTGCAACATCAATATATAGATACTGAAACATCATCTGCAACATCAGTATGTAAATATTGAAACATCATCTGCAATATTAGTATATAGATATTGAAACATCATCTGCAACATCAGTGTATAAATACTGAAACATCATCTGCAACATCGGTATATAAATACTCATACATCAACAACAACCTTAGTTGGCATGTTAGTGCAAAAAACAAAATCATATATAATGATAGATCATCATCTGCATTACCAACATAGAGATGTTGGAACATCATCATCACCATCAACATAAAAATTTTGAATCAAACATCATCATCAGTATAGAAATACTAAAACAAACTCATTAGCAGTCATTTCAACAATCATCAGTATGATAATATTGAACCTGCTACATCAACATAGGAATACTGAAACTATCTCAGCAATCATCTCAACAATCAACAATCACCAGTGTAACAATACTGAAACTATCTCAAAAATCATCTCAACAATCATCAATATAACAATACTGAAACTATCATCTCAACAATCATCAGTATAACAATATTGAAACTATCATCTCAACAATCATCAATATAACAATACTGAAACTATTATCTCATCAATCATTAGTATAACAATACCGAAGCAAACATCTCAACAACTATAGGTATAACAATAATGAAGCAAAATGTTAGCACTCATCGGTATAACAATACTGAAGATACATCTTTCCCTCTAACTATCTCATAGCAACATCACGATGAGTTCTCTGGTAGATCCATCTGGGAATTTTGTCTAACTTACTAACCCTTTCGATCCAACAGGCCTAGTTAGACAGATGGATCTTCCTAGGGACCAACAAGCCTTGTCCTGTCTTACAAACCAAATTGGGTTAAATTAATCTAGCCAGACATACTAATCCCCCTAGGATCAACATGACATGTCTGACTTACTAATCCTTTCGGGCCAACAATTCTAGCTAGACTTACCCTACTCTATATTGAGATACCATCGCTGCATCCTTCTTCCATTTATCGTCACCCCCTCTTTTGAGAGAGGTCCTTTCGGACTAAACCGAGCTTGTCTCGAAAGTATTCAAACTTTACATGAGATAGAGGCTTAGTCAATACATCTGCCACTTGTTATTCTGTAGGAACATACTTGAGATTTATAGCTCCTTTCTGAACCATATCCCGTAGAAATGATATCTAAATTCGATATGTTTTGTCTTGTCATGAAACATCGGGTTTTCTGTCATCTTGATACAACTCTGATTATCACAAAGGATATTAGCAACATCTATCTCTGCATCAAATAATCCTGCCAACATTTTGTGAAGCCATACTGCTTTGCTACAGGATGAACATACTACAATATATTCAGCCTTTATCGTGCTAAGTGCAATACTGGTCTGCTTTCTACTTAACTAAGAGATCATGCCCGATCCCAGACTAAAGCAACATCTTGAAGTGTTTTTTCTATCTTTGGAACATCCTTCCCAATCTAAATATGTAAATCCATGTAATCTAATATCGCCACTTGATCCATATCTGCGGCCATAATCTAAAGTCCCCTTTAGATGCCTCATTAAATGTTTTGCTCCAATTATGTGAATATGTCTAGGATTCACCATATACTGACTTAGGGTGTTTACAACAAAACATATATATGGTCTTGTATTGGTTAAGTACATCAGAGAACCAATAATCTATCTATATAAGGTGGCATCAACTGCTTCTGAAGTATCATCATTCAATAACTTCAAATTTGTTGTCATCGGAGTAGTCATAGCCTAGCAATTTATCATTCCAAATCTCTTTAGGATTTCTACTGCATATTTTCCTTGGTTTAGGAAAATCTCATCTAGATACTTCTATACTTCAAGATCTAGAAAGTAATGCATCATTCCAAGGTCTTTCATCTCAAACTTCGCAACAAGATTCTTCTTACATTCGATGATGGGCTTATCTTCACTTGTCAAGAATAGATCATCTACATATAGTTCTAATATCAAAAGCCCATCATCCTCAACTTTATAGTAGAGGTTGGAATCTACTTTACTTTTGGTAAAGCCTAAACTCATTAGAAATCCATCGATTCTTCCATACCATTCTCTAGGTGCTTCCTTTAACCCATACAATTCCTTCTTGAGTCTACATACATAAGTTTTATGATCATTAGTCTCGAACCCTTGAGATTGTTCAATATATACTTCTTATTAAATCAAGCCATTTAGAAAGGTTGTCTTTACATCCATCTGATGTAACTTCCACTTCATGTTGGATGCCAAGGCAAGGATGGTTCTGATTGAGGTGTACCTAGACACTGATGCAAAGGTATCCTCATAGTGCATTCCCTCTTTCCTGAGAGAATCCTTGAGATGCAAATCTTGCCTTATAATTTTCTATACTACCATTTGCTGAGTGCTTAGTTTTGAAGATCCATTTCGAGGATACCACTAACTTGTATTTTGGTCTTGGTACTATTTCCCATACATCATTCTTTATAATGGATTGGTATTCCTCGACCATTGCATCAACCCACTCTTTCTGTTTTATTGCTTCTTCAAAACATGTCGATTCTTTATCAACTAGATCACACATCAAAGCCACATAACTAGGGTACGGCTTTGGATTATTTATTTCTCTGATGGTTCCTTCTGGGGCACCATGTCTTTTTGCTTCTTCTATTACTTCATGAGCCTAGACAAGTTTTCTCTTTCGTGAAATCATTTCACTGGGAAATTATTCAGGTAACTGAGGTTCTGTCATATCATAATCCTTAGGCATCTGATCTTCTTCTTCATTCCTAACTGGTTTAGGAATTTCTACAGCTTTGGGAGTTTCATGCTCCTCTTCATCTTCCTTATATTTCTTTGACTTTCTGAAAGTTGTACCTTCATCAAATGTGACATCTTTGCCAAGTTGAATTTGACGGTATCCTGGGATATAGATTCGGTAAGCCTTTGATTGCTCACTATATCCTACAAACAATCCCTTCTTCCCTGAAGGATTTAACTTTGATATTTTCTCCTTGGAAATGTGTATGTATACAGGACAACCAAATATGTTTAGGTGACTTACTTCAGGATTTTCTCCAGAAAACATATCTTCTGGAGTCTTGTTCCCAAGGGCACTGTGAGAGATTCTATTATGTACATATATTGTTGTTCTGGCTGCTTCTGCCCATAGGTACATTGGTATATCTTGATCATGTATCGTAGCTTTCACAGCTTCCATGATAGATCTATTCTTTCTTTCCTCCACACCATTTTGTTGTGGATTATAGGGAATGGCGAGCTCCCTCTTAATCCCAACTTCTTTGCAGTATTCATTGACTTCACTTGATGTGAACTCTCCCCCATTATCCGACCTCAATATCTTTACCTTCTTTTTTGAGAGGTTTTCTACCAGGGCCTTAAATTCCTTAAACCTTTCAAACACTTCATCCTTCTTTTTCAATAAGTATATCCAAGTCTTGAAGGAATAGTCATCAATAAAAGAAGAATTGTAAAAATACCTTCTTAATCAAATGGTTTGCATTGGCCCGCATATGTTTGAGTGGATAATATCTAAGATCCATTTTGTTTTACTATCACTATTTGGATAAGGGTTCTTAGTATTCTTTCCTTGTGCACATCCTTTTCACACTCCTTCATGATCTATCTAATTTTTTGGTAGACCAATCACAACCTTGCTCACAATTGGTAATGCTTTGTAGTGTATATGAGAAATCCTTATGTGCCATAGCTCGCATGGGCTTATGGTACTGGACATTAATGATGAATCTACACGTCCCTTTAATCTGTAGAGTCCTCCTTCTTCAAATCTGATTTCTACTACATCATTTATGGTTTTTCCTTTTGTCCACATGAGAACTTTTCCATCCACAAAAGAAACTTTGAAGCCTTTCTTATCTAAGGTTGAGATAGAAAGAAGGTTCTTCTTTAGCCATGGGACATACATGACATCTTTCATCTTCATGGACTTTCCAGAGTCCAACTTATAGGATGCTTCTGCCATTCCTTTGATGGGTTATTGGGAATCATTTCCAAACATTACTTTGTGTGGAGATTCCTTTTGTACAAGACATGAGAGTGGGTCCTTGTAACCTGTCATGTGCTTGGAGGCACCGCTATCTGCTAGCCAGATGTCCTTTCTTGGTGAGACTGAACATGTTAAAGAAGAGATCAAGACATACTCTTCACTGGAGTCTTCATCCTTCTTAGCTATCTCTTCAACTTCTTGATCACTATATTCAGCAGCATGGGCCTGAAATATTTTCATATTTTTGACTCTTTCTTCTTTCATGGGATAGTTGATAGCAATATGTCCCAACTTGTGACAAGTGAAGCATTCATAATTTGAGAAGTATTTCTTGAACTTCTTAAACCCTTGAGTCTTTCTATGAGGATGGTCATGACTCTTCCTTTTGTTCTTTCCTTTGGTATGAACTGTCAAGGCTTGATCCTCATTGTCATTTAGCTTTTCTTCTCCGGCGGCTATTCTTTCTTCTTCTTGAATACATTCTTTCCATAACTATCGAAACTTGATTAGTTTCCTTCTTGAACAAATTCCTCGGATAAAGGCTTCCCAATATCTTAGGATACCATTCAAGGTGTTTATTACAACTTCTACTTCTTCAACCATGTCACCAATAGCTTCCAACTAATCCTTGATTTGAGCTACTCTTGTAAAGTAAGATTGCATGGTCTCTGAATTTTGAGCTCTTACACTTTTGAGGTGATTCCCCATGGTCATATTTCTACTGATGTTTCTTCCTTCAAATAGACTAGATAGAGCATCAAACATTTCTTTTGGAGTCTCCCTTGAGGATACTTGAGGGATCAAGTTATCTTTGATGGATTCAACTATGATCCTTTTAGCTATGATCATATCTTCTTATATTTAGACTTGGATTCAACTTCTTTTGGTTCTTCCACTTCCTCCTTTATAAATATTTCTAGATCATTTTCCTGTAGGATGAGCATGATCTGATACTTCCATGCTATGAAGTTTTCAACACCTTCAAGCTTTTCATCTATCTTGGTATTCTTTGTCATCTTCAATAGAATGAGAACTTCAAATTGAATAAGGAGTAGTACTTACTTGATGAAAACAACTTCTGGATGACCTAGGGTTTGATGCAAAAACCCTAATTTTTTTGGTTGGGATCACTTGTAGGGATGAACGATGGAAAATATGGGCCTCCCTGGGGCGAGGTGCATTGTCTTGCTTTTTCTTAGATTGATGATGGAGTCCCAGTAAAACTGAATCCCTAGTTTGTCCTAGCAACAGTGACTAGTCCGAAACTGAAACTTCTTGGATTTCAGTTCTGTCTTCACAAAAATATGTGCTCTTTAGGGGCTATTCGAGTGATCCCTCTTTCCTAGTTGATATGTCGAGGGATTTGTTCATAGTAACAGACCCTAGCTATGCAGTGTTTCCTTTTAGGGTGGCTCTGATACCATGTTAAGTTTTCTTAATTTGCTTAGATGATATATTAAAACAAATTATTACTAGTAGGATCATTGAAAGAACAATAAGCACATAAACATAAGAACACAAAGATTTACCTCAGGGAAACCACAAGGGAGAAAACCCCGCAAAAATTCCTCTGTATAGAACTCAACCAGAGCAGTGGTAAACCCATACAACTGGTTCTCTCTTCTTTCTGGCGCACTTGTTCTTCTCTCTCTTGCAAAAATTGCTTGAGTGAGTGTATACTGATGAAGGGATGCGCCTCTCTATTTATATTCTTCAATTGACTTGACCTATGACCTAACAGGGCCGACTTGTCTAGCAAGACACAAAAAATAATATTTATTAGATTGACACTTGGGTACTATTGACCCGACTTACATCCAAAGGTTTACATTGATTCTTTCAATGACTCTTACATGACCAAACTCATCTCCTGATGGAGGAACACAATCAATACATCTGGAATATCTTCCGAAGTTACAATACTTTAACAAGGGAAACTTTAGAATCAAGGTTGTGAGTCTAGCAAAGGGAAGCATGAATACAACCATTGGTAAGCATTTATTGTTAGACTATACAAAGCTCTTTGATACGAGTTTCATAGGTTGATGGTTTCTCACAATTGAGGTCACTTTGTATAAATATATTGGTAAACATACATGACGATCAACTTAAAATTCTTGTAGAGACCATGCAGTTTGTGGGATTCCATTAGTTTTATGATTATCATTGCAGCTAGAATCAAGATTGCATGTTCTTCAAGTAAGCATGCAATTATGTTTTTTTCATTTATTGTAATGCATATCGAGTTGTCGTACAAAGTTTCTAATTTTGACAAAGCAAATGAGACACCATGTTCCAAAAAAATCCTTGTGCAGGGCCATTGTGCCATCATTCTATACCTTAAAAACTATTATTAACTCTTGGCCTCGACACGTCACAGCTGGGTCGCTTTCTCTTTGATTGCTTCGAATTTCCTTACTTAAACACTCTAATCGCTCCAGTCTTTGCTTTGGTAGGTGGCAGGGTCGTGAACACCAGCGTTTGGCAGCTTTGGAAGGTTTGGTAAGGGCCGTAAATAGAGTAGCAGGGTTTGGTAGGTGGCGGGGTCATGAACGCAAGGTTTGACAGGGGTCGTGAACAAAGTAGTAGGGTCAAGCCGGATGAGATTTTATCCTGCCTGCATGAAGACCGTATGTGCGTGCCAAAGGATCTCCAAAGGTGGAATCGTCTCGAAAGGTCACCGTGGGGTCTAACAATGATAGGTGCTAAAGGTTTTACCATTGGTTTACAAACTTAATCTCTCACCATGAGGTTTGAACATGAAACTTTATGAGGATCAAACTCCATAAAGGCCAACTCATCTACATTTTATGGATTAAAGTAGGTTTCATTGGGTCAAACAATAACAAAGTATGATCCTGGTTGGGCATCTCGACAAGGTATACTTGATCGGTCCGAAATTTCAAATAAGCTATGAGATATGTTATATATATATATATTTTGCTTAGTTTGTATTATTTTTATTTTTATTTATTAATTTGTTTTTTTTATTAATTTTAAAAATAAAATAAAATAATGTTTTTATATGTTTATAATATTTAAATGTTTTTTTAAATTTAAATAATTTTTAAAATATTTATAATATTTTGATGTGAATAAGGAAGACATCCATCTATTTCTTAATAGGGGGTGAGGATTCCTACATAGCCCTCTCTCTTCATACAATGGACTTAAAATATGTTCACCCATCTTTAAATGAATAATCAGGATCCCAAATTTTTGGGTAGTCCTTTGAAACTGCGAGTCAATTTTAAGTGACTCAGCTACAAGTATGTCCCCCCCCTGACCACTTAGTGTTAAGAGTCATCTTAGTGTCTTGAGTTTAGGTTTCCACCCTAGGGACTTGCTCATGGGATTGAAGTGATATAATATTTCGTAGGAGATCAACCCTTGATAAAGATACATTGGATTTTATCACCTTTGGTTGCATACGTGGGGATTTTGTAACTACTTTGATTTAACTTTTGACTTGTGCAATCTTTCACCTCTTGGATTTCATCCTTGAGCATGGATTCATATTTAGAAGGTCCCTTTTAGTATTTTTATTTGAGACTTTATAGTATGTCATAAGGGAGGGTGTTTATATTGAATAACTTAAAATTAACACAATTGTAGATCATTAGACTTTTTTAGGAAATTGTGAAATAGTTGATTTGTAAACTATTAAGTAGTCTCTTAAAATTCAAGAGATACCTCCTCCATTTGGGTAACTCCCCTCTTATAGGCATGTAGCTACCAACGTTTACCACATTCCAACATGGCTAGTAGTGGTGCCTCTTGAGGAGGTGGTTCTTTTGAAGGGAATACTTCATGAGGAGGAGGTAACCATCCTCCTTTTGGAGGAAATAAAACTTGGCCATTCATGATAGGAATAAACCATCTAGACTTTCAGTAATTAACCAATGATCCTATTAAACAAGAAGCGACTTTGTGAAACAATCCTATGAAGTTATCCTTGGACATCCCTGATTTCAAGGGAAAACTTGAAGATGACCCTTTGAATACATTGATAACTTTCGCTTGTGATGCTATTGGAATAATATCACGTAGGGTAGTGTGAGACTTAGGATTTTCCAACATACTCTCATGAATGTACTAGACACATGGTACATTGACCTTAAAGGTGTATATCACTCTACTTTTGTAGCTCTAACTTCTATTTTTTCGAATCATTCTCAAATATCCACTAGCCTGCATCAAATTGGGATTGAGATCATTTTCAATTTTAAACAACCAACTTTCACACACATCACATATCACATTAATGAGTGAAAATGTAGGAATAACTTATGTGAGATCCACATGTCTAATGAAATTTTGTTATATTGATTCATTATGTTACTTCTTCCCATAATATTTACATATATTGTTGTACAATTACTTAAGATAAACAAAGAAGCTATCCTAAAAGTCAAGGAGTTGGATTGGATATATCCACAACATGGTTCCCTATCCATTTCCCTTCCAAATTTCTTAGGGGTAGGTGGATGTCCCCCATATGTTCTAGTACAATCCAACTATATGAATGGTATTATTAGGACTACTAATTATATGCCTAACCAATTGAATAGTGTTTCTTTTCCAAACATCCTACTCCATACGGAGGGCTAAGTGTTTCCTATGGAATGCCTCAAAGGAACCATCCAAGTCTTCTTCATGCCTCAAGTGCTTCAATTGCATCCACACCTTACCAAGGGAAATCAACCAATCCATTTCCTTCTTCTAAAGTTCACTTGGTTCCACTTCCACCATCCCAAAACCTAGGATCCTAATCAAGGGATTATAAGAAGAAGAAGAATAGGAAAAAAATAAGAATGAAGGGAAAAGTGGAAATAAGACTAGTGTTGGGAACAACAATGAATCCAATCAAGTAAGAAAACTAAAAGGGAGGAAACTCTAACATCCTTGTTTTGTTTGTTGGGATGATCATTATGCTTATGGAGTGTACTGTATATCTCCGATCTTGTGCTAGTTTCATTTGAACTTTCTCGGGTTGTCATATTGCTTGTAACTCCCATCATACCCCATCCATGTCATGGTCATGATGATAATTATATTCATCGCCAGTGTCGTTCAAAACCAACATGCATCATGCCAATTAGGCCCAAGATATTGGTGGCAAGAAGAAGGCACTAGACGACATTTCCTACTATTTAAATAATGGTTTCATACTTATCTATATGGAGCAAAAAGCTTAGATGAGAGAAAAAAACAAAGACAAGAAATAACTGATGAACCTTGTGCAATTTATCAAGTACTTGTTAATTATCAACATTATTTCCCTCACACTAGATATTGCATGAACGTGCATCTCAAAATAATTTTAAAAGAAACAACTTGAAGAAATTGTACTTGGAATAGACATGCGCAACACTGACCTGTGAATGGGGCCAACGTTAAATTTTTTTCAAACCGTTTCTGTATGCACTAAACTTTGACATGGACAGACTGTTCACATGCCTTGACGATATTGGAGGGTTTCCAGACTCAAAGATGACTTAGACACCGACCAATACTCTATATCTCTGCTGTTGTCCTAGTTTCGTTTGAACTTTCTCAGGTTTTCATATTGCATGTAACTCCCATCATACCCCATCTGTGTCATGGTTGTGTTGATCTTTATATCCACCACCTGTTCCATTCAAAACCAACATGCATCATGCCAATGAGGCCCATGATATTGGTGGCAAGAAGAAGGTGCTATACGACATTTCCTATTTAAATAATGGCTTCGTACTTCTCTATATGGAGCAAAAAACTTAGATGAGAGCACAAAACAAAGACATGAAATAACTTGATGAAGCTTGTGCAATTTATCAAGTACTTGTTAATTGTCAACGTTATTTCCCTTACACTAGATATTGCATGAACGTGCATCTCGAAACAACTTGAAGACATTGTACTTGGACTAGACATGGGAAACAATGACTTGTGAATGGGGGCCAACGTTAAAATTTTTTCAAATTATTTTTGTATGCACCAAAATTTGACATGGATAGACTGTTCGCATGCCTTGATGATATGGGAGGGTTTCCAGACTCAAAGATGACTCAGACACTGACCAATACTCTATATCACTGATCTTGTCCTAGTTTCATTTGAACTTTCTCGGGTTGTCATATTGCATGTAACTTCCATCATATCCCACATGTGTCATGGTCATGCTGATCTTTATATTCATTTCTTGTGCCATTCAAAACTAGCATGCATCATGCCAATTAGGCCCATGAGAATCAATGGCAAGAAGAATGCACTAGATGACATTTCCTATTTAAATAATGGGTTCATACTTCTCTATATGGAGAAAAAACTTAGATGAGATAAAAAAACAAAGACACGAAATAACAGATGAAGCTTGTGCAATTTATCAAGTACTTGTTAATCCTCGACATTATTTCCCTTGCACTATATATTGCATGAATGTACATCTCGAAATAAATTTAAAAGAAACAACTCGAGGTAAACATGGTTAAGTGGGTGAACATGGGTGTCGAGGCCTTCTTATGGGATAAAACTTCCATGTGAAAAAACCATGTAAATACACATGAAAGAGAACAAACCAAATGAAAACATATAATTAAATACATACCATATACATTACGACATTTTGATATCATTAATCTTCTTCTTCATCCAACTCATCATTTGTATCATATGGTTTGGAGTTCATGTTGAAAGGATTGGTCATATCAACATCATCGTCATTATCGTAAATTCCAATCATATCATCATCATCTATATCATTATCTAGAACATGCTCTCCTACATTTGGTTGACTTCTTCAAGTTCTTCGTTTGACACATCGTCAATATCATCTTCATCCAAAACATTGTCTCACACATTTCCTTGAACTTCTTCGATGTCTTCATCTGAAACATGAACTATCCTCTGCATCATCTTCTTTTGCTACAATATAATTTACTAGACTTCCTTTTGGATCATATCCAACAACATATGACCAACCCGCTCTACCTGTTCACATTGGCTTATAAGAACATAGGACTCTGATCCTCACTCAAAATTCCTTTTATTAACCATGGTAAATATGCTAGCATGTTGAATAATAGTTCTATCACGATCACATTCATTCATTCATAGCCTGTAACATTTGACGTCAAACATAATTAATTTTAAGGAATTAAAGTTACACTCAAATATATCATCCAAAAACCCATAGTATCGATTTTCAGTTTCGTAGGGATGTATGTCACTCCTAAAGGAAACATTAGTAACGTGAAATACTGTAGCTATCACACCATCAGAATTTTTCATCTTTTCATCCAAAATTTTGATGCAGAATTTGTGGTCATTGCACCACAAAACCTCGTGGTGTTTCAACTACAATATGCTAGACACGTAAAAAAAAACACTGTCAATTCATAAACATATTTATACTTGGAAATTATGCAATTAAGAAAAACACATGCCATACACATCAATATAATATTAAAAAAAAACTAAGTAGTATGGGTGATAATTCTTTCCTGTTTATCTTTTAAACCATGCGCTAAATTAGTTTCCCTCTGAGCAAGATTTGTATCTCGTTTAAGTTCAATTTCTTTGACCAATGTCGACACACCTTCCCATGTTAACCTACAATTATTAGATTCTTTACATTGTTCAATCCATACCTTAATCCAATCAATATTGTTTGCAATGTATAAATGTATTGCATCCCACTCTGAATCAGCTGTATTAAAATAAAACAATTCACATATAATTACTTACCTTGGAATACATTCATATTAATAATGGATGATGCAAGAAGACTAAAAATTAAATAAGTACTATAGACATAGTAACAAAAAGTCAAATGTATTATAAATATCCACCATATACTTACATCTTACTTTCCTCAATCTACCTTTCCCCAATAGGTGCTCCCCTTCAAATTTGTTGACGTAGTTGATGTCCCAAATGTGATCCACATTAATACGTGTATCTATTTGAGGACTATATTGAGTAATATAAACCATGGTTTTATATAACATATATCCCTCTACCACAGAACCCTATGGATGTGCTGTTTGTCTGACCAAAGCCTTGAGTGATTTCAAGTGCCTCTCAACCATCTACATTGACCTTGTGTGTATAGGTCCAAGCTTTTCAATCTCCTCAACTTGGTGTATGAGGTAGTGTTCTTGTGCATTGAAAAATGATTGAGGTGTATACTTTTTCATTTCACACATTAGATGAGGAATTTGTCTCGTCCAATACTTTATACCTTCTTGATCTATTTCTTTAGATGAAAACCATCTACAAATGATGTAATAAAATCATTGGTTTCAACAAAAAGTATATATTACATTACAAGTAAAACACATGCATGTGGTCAAAAATAACCTGTACAACGAATTAATGAACATATTACACTTTGCATATAAATCACCACTTACCTCATGTATTTTCCTAGATTATATATAGCTTGTTTGACATTGTTGTCAAAGTTTTTCAGGGAGAGATAAAGGTAGAACATGTTGTAACTATTAGCACTGAAATTTACATATCAAATTTTTTAGTTTTCGACAGTGCACATTCAAAGACCTTGATTTTTGCTGCTGAAAAATCCACTAGAATTTTCGCCAAAACTATGTGTTACAGTTAGCCTAGTCAGTGCTCTTCATATCATCCAACTTGATGAAGTCCTATGCCATTACTTTTCGAATTCAAGACTCCAAAAGTTAAAGTATAAATTGCTATTATCTTACCCTTCAATTTAAAAGTATAAAAAATAAAAAATAAAAAATAAAAATAAATATTAAATATTATTATTTTATATAATTTTAAAATAATGCATATCCCATCTGCGTCATGGTCATGCTGATCTTTATATTCATTTCCTGTTCCATTCAAAACTAGCATGCATCATGCCAATTAGGCCCATGAGAATGGTGGCAAGAAGAAGGCGCTAGGAGGCATTTCCTATTTAAATAATGGTTTCGTACTTCTCTATATGGAGCAAAAACCTTAGATGAGATCAAAAAACAAAGACAAGAAATAACGGATGAAGCTTGTGCAATTTATCAACTACTTGTTAATCGCCGACGTTATTTCCCTTGCACTAGATATTGCATGAATGCACATCTCAAAATAATTTTAAAAGAAACAACTCGAGGTAAACATGGCTAAGTGGGTGAACATGGGTGTCGAGGCCTTCTTATCGGATACAACTGACATGAGAACAAACCAAATGAAAACATATAATTAAATACATACCATATACATTACAACATTTTGATTTCATTAATCTTCTTCATCATCCAACTCATCATCTGTATCACCTGGTTTGGAGTTCATGTTGAAAGGATTGGCCATATCAACATCATCCTCATTATCATCCATTCCAATCATATCATCATCATCTATATCATTATCTAGAACATTCTCTCCTACATTTGGTTTGACTTCTTTAAGTTCTTCGTCCGACACATCGTCAATATCATCTTCATCCAGAACATTGTCTTGCACATTTCCTTGAACTTCTTCGATGTCTTCATCTAAAACATGAACTAACTGCTCCTCTACATCATCTTCTTCTTCAATATCATCTTCTTCTACTACAATATACTTTACTGTACTTCCTTTTGGATCATATCTAACAACATATGACCAACCCACTCAACCTGGAACCTCTGAGTATACTACCTGTTCACATTGGCTTATAAGATCATAGGACTATGATCCTCACTCAAAACTCAAAATTCCTTTTATTAACAATGGTAATTCTGTTAGCATGTTGAATAATAGTTCTATCAGGATCACATTCATTCATTCATATCCTGTACCGTTTGACGTCGAACATAATTAATTTAAAGGAATTAAAGTTACACTCAAATATATCATTCAAAAACCCATAGTGTCGATTTTCAGATTCTCAAGGATGTATGTCACTCCTAGAGAAAACATTAGTAACTTGAAATACTGTAGCTATCCCACCACCAGAAGTTTTAATCTTTTCATCTAAATTTTTGATGCAAAATTTGTGGTCATTGCACCACATAGCTTCGTGGTGTTTCAACTACAATATGCTAGACATGTAAAAAACACATACTGTCAATTCATAAACATATTTATACTTGGAAATTATGCAATTAAGAAAAACACATGCCATACACATCAATATAATATTAAAAAAGACTAAGTAGTATGGGTGAAAATTCTTTCCTGTTTATCTTTTAAACCATGTGCTAAATCAATTTCCCTCTGAGTAAGATTTGTATCTTGTTTAAGTTCAACTTCTTTGACCAATTTAGACACACCTTCCCATGTTAACCTACAATTATTATATTCTTTACATCGTTCAATCCATACCTTCACCCAATCAAGATTGTTTGCAATGTATCAATGTATTGCATCCCACTCTGAACTAGTTGTATTAAAATAAAACAATTCACATATCATTACTTACCTCGGAATACATTCATATTAATAATGGATTATGTAGGAAGACTAAAAATTAAAGAAGTACTACAGACATAATAACAAAAATTCAAATGTATTATAAATATCCACCATATACTTACATCTTACTTTCATCAATCTACCTTTCCCCAATAGGTGCTCCCCTTCAAATTTGTTGGTGTAGTTGACGTCCCAAATGCGATCCACATTGATTCTTGTATCTATTTTAGGACTATATTGAGTAATATAAACCATGGTTTGATATAACATATATCCCTCTACCATAAAACCCTATGGATGTGCTCTTTGTTTGACTAAAGCCTTGAGTGATTTCAAGTGCATCTCAACCATCTACATTGACCTTGTGTGTATAGGTCCAAGCTTTTCAATCTCCTCAACTTGGTCTATGCGGTAGTGTTCTTGTTCATTGAAAAATGATGGAGGTAGATACTTTTGCATTTCACACATTAGATGAGGAATTTGTCTCCTCCAATACTTTATACCTTCTTGATCTATTTCTTTAGATGAAAACCATCTACAAATGATGCAAGAAAATCTTAGGTTTCAACAAAAAAGTATATATTACATTACAAGTAAAACACATGCATGTGGTAAAAAATAACTTGTACAATGAATTAATGAACATATTACACTTTGCATATAAACCACCACTTACCTTGTGTATTTTCCTAGATCATATATAACTTGTTTGACATTGTTGTCAAAGTTTTTCAGGGAGAGATAAAGGTAGAACATACTGTAACTATTAGCATTGAAATTTACACATCAAATTTTTTAGTTTCCGATAGTGCACATGCAAAGACCTCGATTTTTGTTGCTGGAAAATCCACTAGAATTTTTGCCAAAACTATGAGTGTTCCAGTTAGCCTGGTCAGTGCTCTTCATATCAATCCAACTTGATGAAGTCTTATGCCATTTCTTTTCGAATTCAAGACTCCATAAGTTAAATTACAAATTGCTATTCAAAATGACATTACCTTACCCTTCAATTTAAAAGTATAAAAGATAAAAAAATAAAAAAATAAATATTAAATTTTATTATTTTATATAATTTTAAAATAATGCATATCCCATCTGCGTCATGGTCATGCTGATATTAATATTATATTCATGGTGGCGAATGACATGAATGTGAAAGAGGTCTATAAAAAGGATAAAAAATCAAACTATAGGCGTTTATGAAGAAGGAGATCTCTCAACAAAAGTAGTGCTCAGGCCATTAAAACACTCTAAAACTCTACTACAATCATGTGTCATAGTAGGCAAGTAGCAAAAAATGGCCAAAAATACAACAAGCAGTTACTATGTAAAACAAAAAAGACTCGCTAACATATGCGGTATATGAGCATGCAAACACCTAACTAGCAAGTTGAAATCCCTAGCAAACTGTATCCATTGCACAACGATGAAATACAAGTCATACAATACGGCTTGGAAGACCAATAATGGCTATGGGATAGCCCCCTACTGAGAAGAAACCTGGGTAAAAGATCCCTAGAAGAATGGCCACTAGGATACCCCATTCATGACACATCTGAGTAGGTGAATCTGCCACTTCTTCCTTTGGTTGTTGCACCCCTGGTAAGGAGGCCTGGTAATGCAACGAGGACAATGAGTAGGTAGGATTCAGTCCAGAGTGGAGTGTGTTATTCTACCTTGACCTCTGGAACCAGTCTTGTGAATTTTACCCTCCTAAGGGAGAGGCCTACCCAACAAACTGGTTGTGACCGTGCTTACAAGTACTTGGGGATTTTTGTTCCCTAAAAGTCAACAGTTATGTCTCGGATGTAAATGGAAAAGGGGGGTTATTTGGACGCCTACCCCCAGTGCCCTACCTATCTACAATGTTGTTTTTGGTCCCCAAGTGGGGTTAAATGTGTGTTCAGTTAAGTAAAATTTAGGCTTACTTGATATTAGGGTGTGAGTGGGTGCACAAGTGGTGTGAATAATCCCAATAAATGCTGAAAGTAAATAGCTAAAACTGAAAGTAAATGATGAAATAAAGTGTTGAAGCTAAAAACTAATTGAAATAACTAGCTATCTGTTTCATAAAAACACCATGCAGTAACTACTAAGCAGAGTATTGTTCATCTACTTCTACAATCAATCAAAAAATCAAAGCAATCAAAACCAGTCACTCAAAACAATGCAAATAACCAAAAAATGGGGTTGCAAGCTATCACTGCCGGAAACCAATTAGATAAGCTAAACCAGTCAAGGGTATGAATAGAGGGTTTAGAGATAGGTAAATCAATCTCAAAGCACTTATGTCTGAGGAACATAAGTGTTCTAGGGTGCACTCTGCTAAGAAACAAAAGCGAGATGAAAAACAAGCAAACCAAGAGAAAGTGCTCTTATCAAGGGAACAAGGGCACTTTGGAGTGCTCTTAACTGGGAAAAAAATGCACTTTGGAGTGCTCTTAACAGTAAGACAAGTGAGCTCCAGGAGAAATTGTGAGAAAATATAAAAAATAGCTCAATCAAGGGATGAAACAGGGGTCTGAAGGGTGGGGGAGGCCGGTTTGGAAGGCCATAGGTCTACTAAGAGGCTAGCAGAGATGAAAAACAAGTAAAACAGAGGATCTAAAAAAGAAAAATTTACCCAAGAAATGAAAATCAAACAAATTCTTAAAACTACTAAGGATCCACGAGGATCGACCTAGTGTGGTCGCCAAATCTGTTGTGAATGCTTTCACACTCACACAGGTGAAAATGTGGGTTCTTCCGGCTTAGTGAAGTCGAGGTACGAAGCATGCGAGAAACTGGTTCCTGTGGCTCAAGTTTGTGAGACAAAGTGGTAAACAAAGGTAAAAATGGGTGAAATTTAGATTAAACTAAGCAAACATAGGAAATAAACCAAAGTATTGTACCATGCAAGCCGTAAATGTCAGTCAAGTAAAAATCGGTAAAAAGAAGTAGAAATAGTAAATATAACAAGTAAATAGTAAATTTTTTTTTCTTTTTATTAAAATATTTGAGACATTACACAGATGGAGAATACCTAGGACAAAATCGGTCCTTGCAGTTGGTGTTGATTGTTTTTCTCCTAGATCTGTGTAGTCTAGTGTCTCCTGCACAAGGTCACAAAGGTGTCAAAGCTCAACCGGATTGAAAGAATGAAAGGTAACAAAGGGTTACAGGCTTCAGTGGGAATTTCGACAAAGTAATGATGCATAAAATGGAGATGGAGGGAATGGAGCCTTCATACCATATTTGTAGGGAAATATTTGACATTTAGGGTTTTGAATAACATAATGTTTTTTCCTTTTACCACCGTTAGATTTGAATTTAGGAAGGCTTACATTTTGGTGTGGACTTTCCCCTTGTTTTGTGGATTTATGTCTTAATTTTGATATTAATCCCTAATTTTGTGGGGTAATTACACTTTTACGACAAAGGGGTCCATAACTTACGGTATTGTTTATGTTTTGGTGTATGAAGGCTTAGATGGTAAGTTTTGGGTATGAAAAAGGATCATGTGGAATATGGTAAGTACCTTATGATGCATGAGAAAATTTTGTGTGTGAACAGGCAGACTAGTGCAAAATATGTAAGAAATGGGTGTTGAACCTTTGTGTTGTCATTGATGTCAAAGATGATTAAAGTGAATGGAGTATTCCATATGCAAAGCCAGTTTCAAGAAGTATATAGAGAAAAATATGAAATCCCAGAAAGTGCAAGGATCCCACTATGACATGGGTCATATGTGCACACATAACAACTTTGAAGAAGAATATGAAATATAAGTATGTGCACGAATACTTCCAATATGTGGGACATATGTGAGAAGTTAAAAAAAAATGTGAAAGCTAAGTATGTGCAAAAATACCACTCAGACATGGACTTGTGTCTGAAAACCCCACAAAGAAAATGGCATATGTGCGCCAAATCTCACAAAGTTGAATTGTGAAAATGTCATGCCGACGCACATGAGAATTCAATAAAGACACAAACAAGTAGGGACGTTATTCAAGTAAAAGGACCTTCAACAAGTGGATGCATCTCTTCTACTAGAGAGAGTATAAATAAGCAAGAGATGGGTGTATTGAAGTAAGCTTGTAGAATGAA
The DNA here is from genome assembly GCA_001517045.1 of Pseudotsuga menziesii. Lineage (NCBI taxonomy): Eukaryota > Viridiplantae > Streptophyta > Pinopsida > Pinales > Pinaceae > Pseudotsuga > Pseudotsuga menziesii. Next base: position 341,771 of record LPNX010525813.1, on the reverse strand, counting down.
GACTTGAAGATAATTTGTTTTGGAGCAAGATTTGATTTCTAAGGGTATCAATGGCTCATTGATCGCTGAAAAAGCATGTATACAGTAGATCCAAATTGTGCAGATTAGCAGAGGATGAATATAAAGAAGTGTGAAAAGTAGAAGGATACCTGATATTTGGGATGTGTGAAGGTGCTACTTCGTAAATGACAAAGACCTCTGAAATTTAGAAACAACTGAACAGTGAAAAAGTACGGATATATGAAGATTATGTGATGCAGATAAATTTAATAAGTCGCAGATATAGTTGCACATCGCAGATAAGGAAACTGGTTGACTTCATGCAAATAATAAAATACAAGACATGGACCAAAAGAGCTACAACAGTTGCAGTTTGTAGATAAAGTAAAGGGCAATATTTCATTTTGTTTAATATACAACTATTTTTATATTAGGGAGGCGGGAAGGAGTAAGGATAAGGGAGTTGGAGATTCCTTCCAGTAGGTGCTATTAAAACTTCTTAGGGAGGTAGAACGGGGAAAGGAAGAGGGATTTGAATATTCCTCCCAGTCATAGCTGGTAAAACAATTAGGGAGTTGGTGCTTCCTTCCCATAGTAGTTGGTAAAACAATTAGGGGGTTGGATCCTGCTTCCAATCAGAGTTGGTAAATATAATTTGGGAGTTGGAGCTTACATTCAGCTGCAGATGAAGAAACAATTGGTGATTGCAGTCTTCCACGAGTTGATTCCTTATGTCTATAGTCATAGCTTGCACAAATAGAGAGACATTTGTTCAGGTTGGTGTTTGAAGTTTGTGAGTTGCTACTTGCGTAGATTGAGGTCTTTATAGGTTAGTGTTTGTAACCAGTAGTTTGATGCTTGTAGATCATGTTGGCACATGAGTGAGTTGGTTCTCATGTTTGGAGATTGTACTGTCCAACTGATGAAATAATTCATTTTATATATATCGATATACATATAATTATTCTTCAGTTTTTGTGTGCAACAATGTATATTATTGTTTCAGCTGCAAAAAAAAATTAAGTGGTGAAAATTGTTCAATTGTGAAATAATTTGAAATCTACACTATATACTCATTCACCCCCCCTCTCAGTATATAAGATAAATCCAACAATTGGTATCAGAGAGGGTGTGTTCAATTACAACTTAACATCTAGAAGATAGATTTAGCGGAAATATGGACAAGCAGGAAGGATTGTCCACCAATAGAGCATCACGGTTTGATGGCTCAAACTATACATTTTGGAAAATAAGAATGGAAGTGTAATCACAATCTCTTGGAATGGACATCTCGAAGTCAGTAGAGAATGGATACAAATTTCCAAAATCAACCTCAACTGAATCAAAAGAAACTATTAAAGGTGAGCACCCATATCCTGGAACTTCTCCATTCGAACCAGAGGATAAAAGATAGTATGAGTGGAATGAAAAACCGAAGAATGAAATACTTTGTGGTCTTTCTGATGTCGAATTCACTAAATTTATGTAGTACACTAAATCAAAAGAGATATAGGACAAGCTAAAGAGAATCTATGGTGTTGAAATAATGTAACTGCTGAAGATGTTCTAATTGTACTTTTTTATAATATTGTTATTATCCCTCCTTTTTGGAGATGTTGTTCTTTCGATTAGGGATTTCATTGATGTAATTGGTCATGTAAAGTCTTGACATAAAATCTATGTTATAATTTGGGTAAATAGTACCCAAAAATTAATTATTAAAATGTATTTTTATCTCCTAGGTCAAGTTGGCCCTATTAGGAAGGTGAAGTCAGACCCGTTGCATTATAAGACTTCACAACTGATGTGTATAAATAGATGAGGTGACCTCCTAATTTGGACACACTCATAGTTGAAGCAAGTTCGCTATAGAGAGAAAGAGGTCTCCACCTGGAGGAGGCGAATTAGTCTATCTTAGTCTTGTGGTATTACACTGTACTTGGTTGGATTCTATATCAAGGAACTTTTGCTAGGTTTTCTTCCCCATGAGGGTTTCCGAGGATAAATCTTTGTGTCTGCTCTGTCTTGTTGTGCTTGTCATTCTTTCAATGATCTTCTTTTTATTGTGCATAAAACTTTAAAAAATCTAACATATGAAGGGGATGAAAAGGTCAAAAAGACAAAGTTGCAAACCTTCTCCACGTAGTTTGAAACACTAAAGATGAAAGCAGAGGAATACATTGAAACATATTTTCTCAGAGTGTATGAGATTGTGGATTCCATAATGGACTTGGAGCAATGATTGAAGAAGACTCGATTGTACAAAAAATATTGAGAACCTTGCCTCCACATTTCAACTCAAATGTATTAGTCTTAGAAGATAAAGCTAATTTTGATAAGCTAACAAAAAATGAGTTGCATGGAATTCTCATTTCCTATTAAATGAGGACCGAACTAGAAAATGTCTTAAAAAAAGAAACATCATTTAAGGCCACAAGGAAACCTAAAAACAACAAGCATGAGTGTAAGAACTTACATGACATGTCTGATGAAGAAGCCAATTTTGTTAGAAAGATAAAAAGAGGACATGGCAAGTGTAAAGGAAAGTTTCCTTCAAAATGCTTCAAATGTGGAAGTATTGGACACTTTGCTTCCAAATGCATGTATGAAGAATACAAAGAAAGTGAAAGTGAAGAAGAACCGGACTACCGAGAAAAAAGGAATAAGTATCAGCATATCAGAGTTGGGAACAAGAATAATTTTCCCAAGTAGAGGAAGAGCCTCTACACCAAGGATGATTGTGATTTATCTGATGAAGAGGACAACCATGATGGCTCAAGAGAAGTATTTTATATGGCACTGATTCAAAATGAAGACTCAAAAGATGGAGACAAATTGTGAGTTAAAGAGACTCATGAAAGCACATCCAAACCAATAAGAAAGTGGACTTACAATGGGATTTATATTTCCCCTGCAAAATATGAGGTTGAAGAACAGTCAAGTTTCCCAAAAGAACCTTCATAATCAGAGAATAACACTGAAAATAAACATCCGAACAACGAGATCTGTTGACCATCTTCAAAGGATGAAGTAAAAGAAAATTAAAACAACATAGAAGAGAACACAAAGTTTGAAGATGAGGAAATTATTGAAGTTGATTTGGAAGGAGAATTAGTTAGTGCACTAGAAGAATTAAAGAAATCAACATGAAGTAATAAGGCATTAAAGGAGAAATTAGCAAAATCATAAGAGATAGTCAAGAACACCAAGGACATGCAAGAAGTACTTGAAAGATGGATGGGTGACAAAGAAAAAAGCTTGGAAAAGAGTTGGAATGCACAGAAGACAATATCAGGGAACTCAAAGAGAATAAATTTGTACTGGAAGAATCTCTAAAGGAATCAGAAGCAAAGAATGAATTGTTGACGGAAAAAGTTGCACACAAGGAAATGGAAGTTTCAAACTTGAAAAATTAGATAGTTTGTGCAAATCGGGGTAGAACCAAAACGTGTATGGACACAGATACCCAACCCAAATTCAACAACAACTCGACAATTCTATATGAGAATTTGTGCAATCAGAGATCTCCATAATACAAAACATGTCTTGGATATCAAGGATCAAGTGATAATATCTACGATAAAGAATGAGGATATGTTCTAGAGCGATAGGATGCATCTCAAAGAAGGTATGATATACCTACAAGACATGAAAAACTCAGGTATGAAAATAATTCCAGTTTAGTGAAATGTTGGAGATCTAACTATGCTAATCATATAGCCAAATATTGTCATACTGTGAGATGTTATTTGGGTGACGCATTTGGCCAAAATGCTTCATATTCTTCAAAGAAAGCAAAGCAACCAAGAAGGCCCATCTGGCGTAATACTATCAAGAATGAATGGAGAGAAGTGGAAAATCGTCCTCTACATAAACAAATTCCACTTGCGAATAAAAATACATGGGTGAAGAAAGTTCCCCAAGTATGCAGAGAAGAAGTAAACAACTCCATTACAGCTCAAGCAACAACTGTAATTGCTTCCCTCCGTGCTAACCAAGAAAATGTTAGGAAAGATCCTTGAATTCAAATAGGTATGTAACTTCTCACGGAGGCAAGATGGGGCAAGGAAGAGCGAGTTGAAGATTCTTTCCAATAACAACTAGTAAAACAATAAGGGATTTGGTGCTTCCTTCCAGTAGTACCTAGTAAAATAATTAGGGGTTGGAGCCTCCTTTTAGTTAAGGCTGGTAAATGTAAATTCGGAGTTGGAGCTTCGTGAAGTTCTTATGCCAATCGAAGTATTTAAAGGTCGGTGCTTGTAACCAGAAGGTTGATACTNATATATATAATTATTCTTCAGACTTTGTGCGTAATTGTGTAAATTATTGTTTCAGCTGAAAAATTTTAAGTGGTAAAAATTGTTTAATTATGAAATAATTTGAAATATGTGCTATATGCTGATTCACCCCCCCTCTCAGTATATAATATAAATCCAACAATGGGGTCATTCCCCTCCACAGTATCCTTTGTTACAAAAGTATTAAACTACAGTTAATACTCCTTTTTGTGAATTCTATAAATCAATGGGGTATGATGTTAATGGATGTCACACATTACAATTGATGAAGGAGCATTATGTTGATGACTATATGATATAAGGAGAGAAATATAATGGATCTGGAAGGGGAGGTGGATTCAAAGGAGGATTCCATGGATATGGTAGGGGACTTGGTGGAGGAAGAAGACAACATGTTTGCTTCAACTGTGAAGAACCAAGCCATTTAGCGTGCATGTGTACCAAACAAATAGCGTTGTGTGGATATTGACGTAGTGCTAACATTAATAAAGAATATTTATCAAACCTAATAGCTAAGTGGGATGTGAAAAAATGTTAGTGTATGTCACGTCCCCACCCTTCTACTAGAGAGAGGACGTGACTATGTTGCTATCAATCCGAACAATCTAAGCCCCACGAACGTAATATAAAATGCATTGAACTTAAAAACATACATAGATTTGTAAAACATGCAATATACAGCGGAAGCAATTACATTTCATTCAATCATTCAACACATTAGACATGTTCATCATATTTCATCAAGCAAATACAAATGCAGAGATTAACACAAGAGATACTTATCTTGAAATAAGCTTGTCCCGCAACCAGCTATGTCGCTGCAAAGTTCCACCCAACCATAGTCTAGTGTGCTCATCAATCTCTCAGCAACACTGCCATCCCCGAGCTGGGCATGATTCCCACAAGGAATAAGGGAACACTAGCAGGCTCAAACATAACCAAAGGTATATCAAAATTCAGCCAAACTGAACACAGTTGGGTTTATCAAGCTGCTAGGGAGGTGGAAGGCTAAATTGCTAAGCTAGTGAGCTCAACCACAGAGCTATGGACACCTGTACCAGATCTAGCTTGAATTCTAAACATCTACACACCCAAAACAAGGAATCATCCCCTTCTCTGCTACACAGTCCCTTGGGCGATGCCTTCCCTTCCAGTGCTCTTCAGGATGTGCAAAGAAGAAAACCAACCCTTCTTGATCTGTCTGTGAGGTTCCTTCCTACACTAGGTTTATCAAGCTAGTTCAGACCCAATTCCACTCCAAACCAATTCATACCAAACAAAGGATGCACACACACAAGATACAAGATTCCGGGTTGAGGAAAAACGTTTTTCAACCAAAAACAGAATGCTAAAATGGAGAAATCGACCCCTAGGTGAGCAATTCGAACTCAACAATGATTCTAGGCATTGCATGAGCCAAAATGACAGTTATGAACCCAAAAATTGTGAATCCTTATTGGCCATTCACTCAACAACCAAAAAATGAATTTCCTGGGCATGGAAAAATGAGGAAACAACTAAAAATGTGAAGGATAAAAACCCAGGAAGGTTCATCTGCGTGAGAGCTCAACATGAATGAAGGATGGACGATGAAAAACATCCAACAACTCTCCAAAAATGTGAGGAAATATGAAAACATAAATGCATTAGGGAATGGGCAGCAAAAATGGGCATTTACTTAGCTCAGAAGTCAAAACACGTTTTTCCAAAATGGGTGCTCTACCCAATTCGAATTTTTCCCATACTCTTCCCATTCCCATGCAATAACTACCTCAACCAATTTTTGGCAGAAATTAATGATTGGGAAAAAAGACAAGAAATGGGTAGTTGACAGTTCTGATGGGTTCTCCCTTTGACATTTGGCTTTCCCCTATTGGCTCAAAGGTTTGAATACCCCCCTCCTTATCCTTAGGAAATCATGCCCCCATCTCTTTAATGTTGCATTGACATAGCTGTTTGTGGGTATATTTAATTAAATTGCATATTTACATGATGTCCAAAATTATAACATGCCTGGCTAACACAATATACCATCGGCATTGATTTTAATCGCCGAAACGTAAAACGCTAAATGGATGGTGGGGCTTTTGCCTTGAGCTCCACACCATGATTAATTACAATATATACATCATATACATTTTTAATGCAAACAAGGTTAAAACCGAGGTGTTACAGTTTAATATGGTGGCTACATAGGAGGGCGATGACCAGGAGTTGAGGAATCCAGTAAATGTCTAGATAGTAACCAGAGGGGGAACCAAAGAGGGGAAGATCCTAGAAAACAAGGGCATGTACAAAAAATGTTGGAAGATAAAATTAAGAATATTGCAAAACACCTTCCAAATGCAAAGGAAGTTACCTCAGGAGGACAAGAATCAGATGAAGAAGCACAATGACATATGGGAGAATTTCGATTGAATTGTGATAACGAAAGTGATTCTGATAGCTATGTAAGTGAATTTTTACATTGTTGTGTGAAAGTACTTAATGATTTTTCAGTAACTAGAAAATTGACACGATATTAAAAAAATTGATGGATGCGAGAGAAGCGGAGATTGCTATTACTATGTGATTTCTAAAGAGTAACGTGGAGTGTGTAAAGAGGAAAAAGAGAACAAGAAAATAATTTAAAATGAAAACAAATATTAGAGGCTATGAAATGCAGGGTGTGATTTGGATTTGGGATATGATGTAAATATTTTACCAAAGAAATCTTGGGAGATGATGGGAAGACCTACACTAATTTGCTCACCACTCTAGTTGAGGCTAGAAAATAAATACAAAGTGTTTCCAATAGGAATATTGGACGATGTAGAGGTAGATATTGATGGGATTAAGAATAAGGTCGATTTTGAAGTGATTGAGATTTTAGATGTATCATATCCATATCCATCCTTGCTAGGTATCGATTGGGCATTTGAAAATAACGTTATCTTGAATTTGAAAAGAAGAATATGTCTTTTGAGTTAGAAGAACTTAAAGTAGTATCTCCTTCGTATCCTAGTGAAAGGGAGAGATATTATGAACCTGTGAAACATGCAATGGAGTATGGCGAGATAGAAAATATCTATGAAATTACAGGTAGAAAAAAAGATTATATAAATCCAAATGGTAATGGTGAAATCAGTTGGTGTAACATATTTTCATTTGATACGGATTGATGGAAATATGGAAAAATAGAATGTATGAAATATCTAGCTGAAAGTGCACAAGAATTGAAAAACATAGTGTTGGGTAGGAACAGAGTTGTGTGATACTCCACGCTTTGATGGGACTAATATAATAGGATATTTAGGAAATGGAGGAAAAGGTGCCTGAACCAGTGCGGGTTCAAGCGTTGGATATTGCGTTGAAGGAACATCCACGTGGTTGTGGGTACCCATAAGGAAAACTTGGACAATTAGAAAAAAGTTGTACAAACTATTTCTATAAGGATTTGGATAGAATCTAAGAAAGAGACGCATAACCGATATAAAGGAATACAGGATATGAGGGAGCATATGTGGTTTTGTGAAAAAAGGTGGAAAGAGAGAAATATTTTGATGGAACAATGGGTCCATAGATTTATTTGTGCATTGGATACTATACCAGAAATTTGGTATATACATTAAGAAGTGAGAAGATATACCAGATATTGGTACGGAATGAAAAAAAAATTTTGTGATACATTTAAATTTTCGTCAGAATTGAACAATGTTTTGGGAAAAATAAAAAGATTGAATTTTTTTAGAAAAACACCAAGAGCAAAGGATAAAGTGGTATGTGTAGCATGCTAAGAATTCGGTAGAACTAAATAAACATGTGTTTTGTTGGAATATATCAAAAGAGGGACAAGAGGAAGAAGATGATCTAAAGAAGTTACATATCAATGAAACAGAAGGGGAACGCACAGTGTAAGACACTGTCATTAACCATACTACGCAGGATTATTTGCAACCCTTAAAGACGAAGAAACACAATATTGGGACATAAGAGAAAGCAAAGACGACATCATTGAGATATTATTAGGACAAAGAAGAAATAACATGGATAGTAGAACTCTTGAAATAATATGAGGATGTGTTCCCTAGAATTTGTTTCAGAAATGAAAGGTATTGTAGGACTATTGGGAGAAATGAAGATCCAATTAAAACTGGATGACAATCTAGTTAAGAAAAGGCAATATAGACTAAATCTTAAATATAAAGAAAAAATGTGCCAAGAATTAGACAGGACGCTTGAAGCAGGAATAATAGTGCCAATGGATGAATCTGAATGGCTAAGTCCAATGGTAGTGAAAGATAAAAAGGATAGAGGGATTAGAATCTATGTGGATTTGAGGGATTTAAATTTTTCATGCATAATTGATCCATTTGCCACTCCATTCACATATGAGGTTTTGGGAAATGTGGGAGGACGAGAGGCGTATTCCTAAACTGATTAATTCTCTGGATACCATAACGTGAATATTGTAGAGGAAGATCGTGAAAAAACAACAATCGTGAAAGAATGGGGTTCTTTTGCATATACAATGATGGCATTCGGTTTCAAGAGCGTGTAGGCAATATTCTCATGCATTGTGGTGACAACATTCATAGAATTCATGCACAAATTTTTGGATGTGTATCTGGATGACTAGATAGTGTTCATCCTATTAAAGGATCATGTACAGGTATTAAGATTAATGTTAGATAGATGCAGATAGTTACAAATTTCTCTAAATTAAAAAAAAGAAAAGTGTTTTAGTACACTAGTAGGAGTATTATTGGGGCATGTAGTTTGTAAAGAAGGGTTGTTGGTAGATCCAGCTAAGATTGTAGTGATAGTGAATTTACCAACACCGACTTTTGTAAAAAAAATCACACTACTCTTGGGCATACTAGATACTATAGGAAATTTATAAGGAACAATGCCAAAATTACTATGCCATTAGAAAATTTGTTGAAAAGAAAGAACATATATGACTAGACAACGAAGTGTCAAGAGGCATTTGACTTGTTAAAAGAAAAATCGGCGATAACATCAATACTAATTTTTAGATTGGATGAAGATAGTCCATGACCATGGGGATGCTTCATCTATAGCTTTAGTGATTGTGTTGGCACAACCTAGAGAAGGAAATATCGATCATCTTGTTTCTTTTGCAAGTAGGAAATTGTCAGACGTAGAAAGAAATTACACTTCTATGAAGTGAGAAGGATTAGAAGTGGTATATGCTTTACAAAAAAAATGACACTACTTGTTGGGTAATTTATTCAATTTTTTTACTGATCACTCTGCTTTGAAGTATTTAGTTAACAAGCCAGTGTTGGGGGAAGGATTTTCCACTGGTTGTTGCTATTTTAGGAGCTTGATTTTGAGGTTGTGGTTAAATATAGAAAACATAACGTCGATCCAGATCATTTATCTAGAATAGAGAATGGAGAAATAGAATGAAGCATTAATGACCAAATGTTGGACATGCAGTTGTTTTGTGTGGACGTGGTACCTAATCAATTTACATAAACTGCAACATTTTTAATGACAATACAAGCACCTAACAATTATACAATAGTGCAATGAAGGAAATTGGTTAAAAGGAGTCGAGACTATCAGTTGATAATGAGACAATTATACAAGTTATGAGTTGATGGCATACTATGCAAATGCGTCATGGAGCATGAATGTGAGGTGGTACTATATGAAGCACATGAAGGCATCGCAGGAGCTCATAATGTGGTTAAGGTGATAACAAGAAAGGTATTGTGTGTGGTTTTGTGGTGGATGTCATCCTTTTATGAAGCTAAAGATTATTGTAAAAGATGTGATATATGTTAGTGCATAGGAAATCCATTGGCATGCAATGAACTATTGTTAGTTCTAGTTACTCCACTGGAGCAATTTGAAAAGTGGGATGTTGATTTTGTGGGACTGATTAGTCCACTGGAAAAAAGGTCTAGTGCAATATATATTATTACAACAACATAATATTGATGTGTTGGGCAGAAGCAACACCAATGAAAGAATGTATATTTGAAGTTGTTGTGTGCCTTATTTTCGAAAATATCCTCACTAGGTTTGTCTGTATTAAAATTTTCATGAGTGATCAAGGTATATCAAGGTACACATTTTTTGAATGCTACTATTCGTGAGTTGACATGGGTATTTATGGTTTATCATTAAAAGAGTACACCTTATCATCCATAAGATAATGGGACAAGCGAAGCACTCAATAAAGTATTGGAATGTGCATTGATAAAGGTTTGTAATGTTGAAAGGGATTACTGGGACTAGATAATTCTAGTAGTTTTCTGGGTTTATCGGACTACTTGCAAGCAACTGAAAAAATTCACACCATTTCGGTTAGTTTATGGAAAAGAAGTTGTGATGTTGGTGGAGTTTGTAGATCCAAGTATATGCATTGCACTTCTTACAAACATGACCGATGATGAATATTTACAATGTCGATTACAGATCCCGATGGAGCTAGAGCAAGACAAATCACTTTCTAGTTATAGTCAACATGTGGAAAAGCGTAGACAAAAGGAATGGCATGACATAAATATTCGAAAATGTGATCTTGAACTTGGTTTCTTTGGTACGACTTTATGGTAGAATATATATTAAACACCCAAGAAAGTTGTGCATGCGATTGTTGGGACCATTTGATATTGCTTAAAACAATAAATCTGGAGACGTAAAGTTGCATATTTTATGGTGTGATCTAGGCCTGGAATTTCAAATTTCCAGTGCTTGTCATCTGAAAATTTGGTGACAGTTTCGAGTTTTTGGTGCCTGTCATTTTACGTCCTAGGCAATTTGGTGCCTGTCAAACATTTTTTTTGTTATACGTAAGTGTGATTAAAACATTTGCATAAAACTTTACTCCTCTCAAAATGTGCAACCAGACAACAAGCATATTTTAAAATGATAAAAAAGAAAAATTCATAGATTCATACGGGAAAAACCCGAAGGCTCCTTAAAGCTAGAGATCCCAAGGCTAATCTAGTTGGAAGACATACATCAAGCAACCAATATTTTCTACTTATATCAACGTTAAATAGTATTTGTTGGTTATGACATAGAAAAGAACGTTCTCTATTGTAAAAAAGTGCAAAAAATAAGAAACATAGGACTTCTTGTAACATAGGTATAAATTTGTAGCATAGACCTTTGGCCTCAATCCTAAGCTTTATGCATCATTTACCAAATGAAAGAAAATATTTTTCTTGCTTTGACTGTCACATCGACATAATTAATTACTAGCAAAACACAAAAATTCAAGCATCACATTTCAAACTACTCAAGTATTTCAGATATTAAAAACAATATTCATAAATTTCCAGTGAAGTCATTGCTCTACGGTGAAGACAACAACATGTTCACAGCACCAAGTGCTCGATGTGATGAAAAAGTGTCCCTTTTAATATATCTCTTAATAGTAAAAAGTATACTTTGAGAGTTGATTAAACCACGAGAGACTCTAAGTTTAATTTACAGATCTAATTTAATTTTTATTTTAAATCTAGATTGAACAGTTGATAAGTTTGTTTTGAAAATTGAGATAAAATTAACTTATATTGACTACTTTACAAATCTATTTTTTGTTTTTAAATCTAGACTTGAGCGATTTTATTTGTGCTGAAATATGACATAAAAATAAATAAATTGCCTGGTTAACATGCCATAAAAATAAAAAATAAAGTAAAAAGAGACTAAGAGCTAGTAAACCTATAACTTAAATATCCGTCAGAATGCTCCAGTAACCCTCATGAACCGTAAAAATGCAAGTTGAAACATGAGAACCTTCCTCAACATCGAAGGGTGCCAAATGCTAAAATGACTGAATATTTTTCTGGTGGCTACCATTATTCCAGCAATCAAACCGCAACAACACAAAACAAACATGCCGAAATAATGTCTTTGCATATCTCTACCGATTCATGTAAAGGAAAAAGCATAAATGGATTCATGTAATGGAAAAAGCATAACTTCCACTGCCAAACAACACCTCTAGCCCCCAAGACGCCTAGATTTTCATTGTTCAAGACTTTTCAAAAGGTCCAAAAATAATTTACCAGTCAACTTTACAAAACCTCAAACAAGTAAATATATGAAAGCGAGCTATCCAGAAGTTGAGCTTTGCGGCTGGATCCTCATTCCATAATGGTGAAATGGTTGTTACTGTTGGTTTATTGTTCAATACTGATAGGGGGGGTGAATCAATATTGTTATATTTTTACTAATTTAACCACTTTTTAAATCTATCATTAAATACACATAACAACAAGAATACATAGAACACAATTTTAATGTGGAAGCCCAATAGGGTAAACCACCAATACATCCTATTAATGCAAAATTGTTATTTACAAATATTTTTTCCTGATACTACATACAAGGATGGTATTACACCCTATTTACTAGCAACTACTGGAAGGAGGCTACGACCCCCTGGTTTACCAGCTACTACTGAAAGGATGCTACGACACCCTATTTACCAGCAACCACTGGAAGGAGGCTACGACCCCCTGGTTTATCAGCTGCTACTAAAAGGATTCTACGAAAACCTATTTACCAGCTACCAGTGGAAGGAGGCTACGACCTCCTGGTTTATCAACTACTACTGAAAGGATGCTACGACATCCTATTTACCAGCTACCACTGGAAGTAGGCTATGACCCCCTGGTTTATCAGCTACTACTGAAAGGATGCTACGACACCCTATTTTGTCAACTATGACTGACGGGATGATCCTAAACCCTATTTACCAGCTTCTGCTGGAAGGAGGAAACAACCCCCTGTAGGCCTGTTTCCTGCCCTAGCGCCACCCTGCCACCCTAATATGTTTTCTGTAATATGCTATATTTCTTCTCCCTCCATTCTCTGTCACACCCACTGGTCTATGTTACTAATTTTCTGATATAGACCACGAGACACTTCTCTCACTCATACCTCTGTGTATAAGTACCTTCATGTTTCATATGGACACATCTCTTTATTTTGGAAACATACCCTTTCACAATCATGCCCTTTTGAATCTGATAGTCACACCTTTTCAACAATATGTGATTAACGATTTTTAATTAAATAATTAATTAACAACTTCTTGATCACTTCTGATCTGCTAGCTCCCTTCTTCTCTGATTGCAGGATCCGTCAAACCAATTCCTATGGACTTCCTCTCCTCCATCAATGGGAATACTCTATCTTCAGACCTTCGGGCTTCTCTTTTTCTCACGCCTGTGGGCTTCTTTTCCTCCTCTGAGAGATATCTTCATCGTAGGCTCATTTGGGCATGTTTCTCTCACAAAACACATGCTTCACTTTCCATCTACAAGTTTCCTATTGGACATTCTTATTTACAATTTATGGACGCACCTCAGAATTCATTTACGCAACTAGACTTAACGTTTTCTGGTGCTTCTTCAATATCCTTCTCTAGAACCAATCCAGACCATTGATTTAATTTTGATTCTCTCTGGTTCATCGATCTAGCACATAGATTTCCTCCTCGAAATCGTATTTTCGCACTACAATTTTCTCATCAACGATTCCCCACCATTGATCTTCGTCGGGTGTTTTCTTGACCGTTGATATGAGGTAAGATGCAGAGTGCGGGATGCAAAAATGTAACATTTCCTCAAATCGTATCTCAACTTTCCGCAAGCTCCTTTCCACAAGCTTCGTTCCACAAGCTCCTTTCCACAAGCTTCATTCCGCAAGCTTCTTTTCGCAATTTTTCTTCCACACCGTCGATCCTTTGCGGAGTCTTTCCTGACCTTCGATCTTCCGGATTGTGGGTTGCGGGCTGCGGATTCATTAAATCTTTAAACGTTTTTTTCACAATTCCCTTTCCACATTTTTCTTCCTCACCATCGATCTCTTTTTAGTGAAACTAATCTCAACCGTCCGATCTTTTGAATTGCGGGTTGGGAGTTCATAGAATCTTTAAACGTTATTTCTGTAATTCCCTTTCCACATTTTTCTTCTGCACCGTTGATATCTTTTTAGTGGAACTAATCTCAGCCATCCGATCTTTCGGATTGCGGAACTTCATCCTTCCACCTATCTTTTACGGAATTGATCCTTAATCGTCGGATCTCGTGCAGGATGCTTCCTGATCGTCGATTTCATATCGAATGCGAATCTCACCATGACTTTGTGGATCTGCATGATTTCTTTGCGGAATTCCTCTGTGACTGTTTATAACAGTTTTGAAGACTTATATACATAGAGAATTTCATCATACTGCTGATTCTACGGAATTTATAAACACTCTCGCAGATATAGTTTCTATGAATAATTTATAAACAATCTTGCAGATATAGTTTCTTTATTTTTTGATTGTTTACTTTTACTCTATCTCCCGTTCATTTCACTATTCTACAGTTTCACTCTTCATTTGTCTAACTAGCTTTGTCATTTATACTGCATCTCTACTTCCACTCGACCTCTGTTCTTTATTTCATTAACCATTGTTTGCATCATACTGTCGACACTGTTTTGCAAGTCTTCAGATCAGTCATTCATGCTGTCTTATCATCCATGTCCATCTCATCCATTGTATTTGTTATAAATGAACTTTTATGACATCATCATTAGGACACTATCATATTCCATGTCATCATATGTGTCATGCCACATCCTCAAGTATGCCATGCCATCCCATCACTATTTTATGACATCATCATTAATACGCCATCATATTCCATGTCATCGTATGTGTCATGCCACATCCTCAACTATGCCATGCCATGCCATCACTACCTTAGTCTTTCACTGAGTTTGTCCTGTCATCATATCCATTGGTAATTCCTTTGTCATTCATGAACACCTTTGACATCAATGACAACTATATACTCAACAGTTGCCATGAAGTAATTGTAAAAAATCAAGTTTTTATTAGAGTTTTTTTCTTGAACTGAGGCAAAGCTTAGCGATTTTGTTGAGAAAATGGCACCTAATGAACTCTGTTAACCTTTACGCCAGAGTAATTTGACCGTTTTTTCCCATAAATTCAGTTCTCCATGGTCTACTGCAAATGCAACACTACAATCAGGGGTCACAAGCAAAGAGCGATCAAAATAGCGTAAAGCCAGCGAAATATTATAATGCCACACGGTGTATCAAGATTTATTCACTCTTCGTTTTGTTTCTTTCTTCGTCTAGACTTGAGATTAATATTTTCCATTGATTGACAAGGCAGGGCTTGCACTGAATGAGATTGGCATTGGGCTATAGGTGGGGTAGCTGAGAAGTATTAAGTATTATATTATGTGCGCTAGCTAAATATTTTGAAGCGCAGTCCAGCACAATGGCCAAGGGCAATTACGAGAACTGCAAAAGTAGGCCCAACACCTTGTCCGAGGGTAATTATTAAAAATGTACAGGATAGGCTATATAGTAGGTATTAAAATATCTGTTGGGACGTCTAAATTCATAGACATCAGATAGACGTTTCTAACATTTTATTAGCCGTCAATGTTGACGTGCCTGTTTTAAACCTACCTGTCAAATACATGCTACAATGAAAAAAACGTTATGTGGGCCGTCAAATTCCAGGAGGGATTGATTAACGGGAATAGATTGAAGGTATATTATGGCCCATACAAGGATCAAATTTGAAGGGTAGGGTCCTCTTTCACTTTGAAGGGTTGTGATATATTGAACCCTTCAATACTGACATGTTAAAATAAATCATTCTTTTCATTTGAAAATATAATAATACATCAAAATTTTATTGCATATTAAAATCAATGTAATCAAATTCCTTAATATATTGATAAAATTTGAATCATTTCACTCTATAGTTTTTAATAAGCAATGTCTAACCCAAGAACCCATCTATATAGAGGAAATTTTAGAAACATAAAAATACCTGACAGTATGTAGAAATCAATTGAAAAACACTTAAACCAATAGAGATTGAATCGACAAGTAATACAAATTCTAATACAAAAATCAAAGTTGGATGAAAATGAAACACAATCTATACAATGTCCAATGAACATAGAGAACAATAAATACAAAAGAGGGAGTGAATCTAAAAGATATGTCCATCATTACACAAACTATTACCTTGAATTAGTTCAATAACAAACTTCATTCCTTTCCAAGGAGAAGCAAATATATATGTAATAACATAACAAAAAATTGTTCTCATGCGTTACACATACTTGGCTAATCATTCAACAATGAGAACAAACAAACTAGTATTGAACTCCAATAAGGGAATGAATCCCTTTATATATGTTTATGGTTGCTTATCTCTACAAACTAGAGGAGAGACATACTCCTCTGGAGGAAATAATGATGAAGGTAGATGTCCTTTTATATCTCTAGTGGTGATGTGCACTTATGCAGGTGTGTGGTGGACTGGTGGTGTTGGGGTGGACGTGTCCTTCCTTTAGTCAAGCAGAGCCCTTGTATTCTAAAGAAGGTATGATATACCCCATGAATGAAAGAAAGGGTGCAAGCATATTGAGCAGGGTTCAATAGTGATGGTGGAAACAATGAGAGAAAGGGTCGAACTTGACAGTGGAAGAAACATGAGCAAAGGTCAAGTGTTAC